>SNQJ01S0037341.1:53680-66060 GCA_010110895.2 Picea sitchensis
ATGAATATAATATATGTTGGTTTTCCCGGTTTGGGTTTCCAAGTGAAAAATCTCTGTGTAATGTTTGTATTTGCCATTGTATCTTTTCTGTTCTTTTCTGAATATCAGTTTGCAGTAGATATTGTACAAGGTTAGAATTTACAGGAATGAATCTTCTCAAGAAATTGATTCTTCCTAAAAATGACTGAATCTCTTTTTTATTTCTAGTTAAATTAATCTTATCAATGGCTTCAATCATTTTTGGATCAATTTTAATCCCATATTTTGATACAATATGACCTAATAATTCCCCTTCTTGCATGGCGAAATAATATTTCTCGGGATTTAGAGACAAACCATATTTTCTATATTTATCAAAAGTTTGTATGAGGTGTTTTAAATGTTCTGCATCAGAATAGGAAAAAAATGTCAGATCATCTAAATAATTAACAACAAATTTATCTCTTTCGCCAATAAAAGCTACGTCCATGGCTCTTTGAAAAGTTGCACCTGCATTCATCAAACCAAATGGCATTTTATCATACAGAAAAGTTCCCCATGGAGTAGTAAATGTAGTGTTTTCTTTATCATCCTCATGGACAACTATTTAATTATATCCCGAGAAACCATCAATCATAGAAATTTTATTAGCCACTACTACTCTTTCAAGAATATGATCCATTTTCGGAAGAGGATAATTATCTTTTAATGAAGATCGATTTAGATTTATGAAATCCACACATAATCTTATCTTCACATTTTTCTTTCTAACTGGAATTAGATTAGCTACCCATTTAGAGTATCTAAGAAGCATACTAATTTTTCCATCAAGAAGTTTCTTAACCTCTCTTTTTATTACAAGAAAAAGAATAGGATTAATTTGTCTAAGTTTTTTGTTTGAAAGGTTTGACACCTGGTTTTAAAGGAATCTTATGCTCTATAATAGAAGTATCATAATTTTTCAGATCTTCGTAGGACCACGCGAAAACATCTTTATATTCCTTGAGTAGTGTTGTATATTTTTGCTTCTATTCAATGGGAAGATATTTAGACAACTTTACAAATTGTGGACTTTCTTTAGAACCAATATTACAATCTTCAAATTCTTCTGGTTGAGGCTGCAAAGTAGATTTAAAAGGGATATCATTTTGATCGAAGAGTCTTTCTAAAGGAATGAGTCCTTTTGGAATCTAATTATTTTTCAACAGAATAATTTTATGATTTGTAATTTTTTTCTTAAACTTTTCTTGAGATTCTCCTTCCTGCATAATCCAAGATGGATCATTTTTATTTTCTTTATCAATGTGAGTTTTTGAAAATTCATTGACCATTTCAAGGAATTGTTTTATCTGTTCATCATCCTCAAATATTTTCCAATAATGAACATTATCTGGTATCGAAGGTTTGTGTCTCATATCGATGTGATATTTCAATTTTAAAACATTGGATGGGATGAAAATACTTGTTGCCTTAGATAAGGAGTCAGCTTGTTGATTATGCAATCTTGGAATAACATGAATATTAAAAGAAAGGAATAAATTTTCAATTAAGTCCCATGTACAATTTCAATAGGATCTCATTATGGGATGTTTAGCATGATATTCTTGTCTCACTTGTTTCACAATAAGTTCAACATCCCCATATACAATTAATTGTTGAATTTTAAGCTTTCTAGCAACTTCTAATCCTAAAATCAAAGCTTCATATTTACACACATTATTCGTATAGTCAATCTCAAATTGCAATCTATAAGAAAATGGAAGGTAATACTCATCATTTGGTGCCACAAATAATAATCCAACTCCAACTCCAACTCCTTCCCATGAAGAGGCACCATCAAAATACATTTTCCACATTTATTTTCTAATATTTACATTCTCCTCAGAAATTTTAACTTTCTCATTCTCTGTACAAGTTTCAAAATAATCATCAATAGATAATATACAATTTCCTAAGTCCTAATCAGCAACATAGACTGGATAATTGTTGGGATTTTGTGGATCGCTGACTGTATAATCCATTCTTGTTTCTCTATAAAATCTCATAAATTTCCCACCAAAAATAGGAATTGTGGCATACATCATATCTAACTGTATTGATCCTCCTAATTTAACATGCCAGGATCTTGATAAAATGATGCCATACTTTGCAGACACATAAGCTACTACCACATCCATAAGAACATTTTTTACTAGGATTTGGGCTAAATTTACAACTAAATCCTTTAGCATACCCAAACACTTAACTTTCCTAGAATCAAAATAATAGAGGTCTTGATAAGGTTTGGTAATTTGCAAGCCCAATTTATCCATTATTTCCTTTAGCATTAGATTATGTGAAGCAACTAAGTCTATAATACAATTATGTAGTAAATGATAATGTACAATAAGTGTAATATAAAATGGAGCCAAAAAATCTTTATCATTTTCAATGTGAGGGACAAACATGATTGTTGGACACTCATTTTGAAGATTAATAACATCAGTTTGACTCTTCGAATCCAGAAGATTTGTAACTTTTGAAATTTACTTCTTATATGACGAATTATTAGTGAGTCCTATCAAAGGTACTAGAATTTGAATTTTATTCAGTTCATTTTCTAGATTAAAAGTGCTACCTTGTTTTTCTAGTTCTTTAGTCCGCACTTTTGTTTCTTTATTTTCTAGTGTTTTAGTTTGTGTTTCCTTTGCTTCAACTTGATTCATTTGAATTGTTTATGTTCCGATTGATGAATTTAATACTATAGCTTCATTTCCTTTCTTTCACAGTAAAACCTTTTTTGGTTGATTTATAGCAACAATTTTATCTCTTGGCCTCAAATCATACTTATTATGCAATTCAACCAATATTGAATCAGTAAGAATTTTATATTGAGTGGTAGGTTCATCAAAATTATTAATATTTTCCTCATCAAATTGTTGTACAAAAATTAAATATAGTTCATAATCTTGTTGTGTCAGATGAGGTTCAATATCATCATCACTGAGTAAATGCATTTCCTTGTCTAATTCTTTGTATTCTTGTTCTTTATTTCCTTGTATTAAATTTTTCAGTTTTGAAAGGAGTGTGAATTTTTTTATCCTCGTTCTTAAGTGGTCTCTGTTGAAATTGAGTATTTGTATTAATGTTTATCCTGAATTGATTTGGGTTCCTAACATAAGGGTCAGGTTGGGATTTCTTCATCTCTATCTTGGATAACGTATTTGACAAATATTTAATTAACTTAGTTATTTCCTCTATTTTCTCGTCTTGTGCACTCCTCCATGAACCTAAAGGTCCCCCTTGTTCTTTAAATTTCCTTGGCTCTCTAATTCCAATTTCAACCTTAGTTTTTAATTTTCTTGATGCCATCATATTAGGTTCAATTTTGATCACATCATCCTGCATCCCAGCTAATGTCGTATCTCTTCTCTCTCTCAAAAGTAATGCAAAATCAAAGTCAAATGCCCCTGCAAAAGTAACCCTTTCAGTTGGTTGATATGGCTTAACTTTGGCTAGGATCTTACTGTAAATCTTGTTAAATATTTGAATGAATTTAGAAATGGTTTCAAAAGCCTTATTTCTCAATGCTCCAAATTCGGTCAAATAATAAAGGTGGTCTTTCTTCTCACCCCACTGTCTTAAGAAAGTTGTTTCTAATTCATCATAAGTTGCTATAGAATTTCCAGTAAGTCCCCTAAACCAGGTTCTGATTTGGCCCTCAAACGTTTGTACAAAAAATCTCATATAAACATCTTCATATTGAATACCAAGTATATCAACAAATTGATCAAATAATGCCATATGCTTAGTGGCTGTTAAATCCCCTTCCCTAGTAAATTTAGGTAAACTTTTCATATAATTCTTAGTTAAATCATGTAAATTTGCAGGGAGGGCTAAAGGAGCATATCTAGTAGCTACTTTGGAAAACATTCTCAAAGAAGGTGGTGGTGGATTTACCTGTGCACCATGTCCACCTCCTACATCGACCATTGTGGGTTTTGGAGATGAGATGTGAGAAATGTAATGAATATTGTCAAAGATTTCGAATTATTGTTGTACTAAGTCCTTAATAACTTCAGGGAGATAATAACGAAGGCCTACAATATAATCAAAAGGTGATGGATATCTCTATATAGATGAATAATAATTTCAAAAGAAATTTGAGAACGAGTACTTGGTCTTCAGATCGATTTGGGGAGTAGATGGGAGAAATAATATGAGATGAACCTAAATATAAAGGATAATCTTCTAGATTTCCAGTCATAGAAACCCTTACTTTGGGAGGAATGACGATAGGTCGAGGTTAAATGATGTTCGGCAATAAGGATTCTTCCTTAATCTCAAAGGCATAAATTCCAGTGGAAGAAAAATATTTATTTTGAAAATTTGAGCCTTTTAAATCACATAATTTTACCTCAGGTATCTCAATCTCTAGATTTTTTTACTTGACTTCTGAAGCACTAGTTGAAGCCTTGGTGGAAGAAGATTTAATTTGAGGTGTTTCTTTTAAATCAACTACACTTATCTCTTCCGTGGAGATATTAACCTTAACTTGAGAATCTTTGGGTTGAAAAACCTTACTTACTGACACGGAAGTCTGTTTTAGATAACCTTTAGGTTTGAGCAATTTTACAGGATCTGAGACAGGTGTGATTTTCTTCTTATCTGGATTCTGTCTAGTATTCCTTTTCCCAGATTCCATATTTAGAGTAATGGAGTCATGAGGTGACAATAAAAACGAGCCTAAATGTATGTTTGATTATTTTTCACCTTCAATAACCAAAACTCATCTTTGTCGAACTCCCAGGGAAAATAACTTTGTATCTTCGTTCTTCGACAATGGCACCAAAACATATGTTGTTCTTGAGATTTGTTTCAGGATCAAATAAAAATGTCATGATTCCAAAATAATGATATTTGATGTTAAAGTTCCTTTCTACCTTCAATTTAGAATGAAACTTCAATACTTTTATAATATGAAACACAAAGGCAATATCTCTTTCCTTGAGTTATTTTTAACAATAATCAAGAGATGGAAAGAAGAAGAAGAGTAAACAAAATTGAAAAACAAAGCAAAGTATATGATTCTGATAAATATTACTTTATCTTCAATAGTATAAATATGGAATGTGTGTCTAAGATATGAAATAAAATGAGAACAAATACACATATATAGGTCTTGTTCCACTCACAACAAAATAGAGGAAAGTATATACTTGAATGGATGTCTAATAAGTAAATTGCAGTAGATGTATTACTAAATTGCATTCGTTCATTCTTTAAAAACCATATATTGAAGAAAATGAATAATGATAATGAAAGTATCAACACATAAAAAAACACACTACTCAAAGAAATGAGAAGTAGAATCTCTTTATTTATGTAGAAATTTCTATTAAAAAGTCTTTCCTTGCAACGAGCGAGAAAAAACCCTTTTCTTATCTCAATGTATATAATTATACAATTTCTTCTTGACCAAAATCAATTAGACTCCACATTTCTAGATTCTAAAATAGAAGAAAATCCTCTAAATACTTGATTAACATCAAACTGTATATTACAAAATAAAATATTTGAACATATATCATGCTTCTGGAAACATCATCCTTGTTGGTTGTTTAAGGATTATCTTTTCTTTAGTTTCTCATAGATGCAACTACTTTTTGTTGATCTTTGTATTGAGTGTGCATATTCAATAATACAACTACAAACTTAGGGGGCTCTGTATTAACATTTAATTCAAAGTCAAAATCCTTTCTATGTACCAATGGTAAATTCTTTTGTACTCTGACTGTAGCTTGTTGGGTACTTTGGCACTGTAAATTGTGTTTGACCAAGAAATGGTTTAAAATCTCCAAGTTAACTTGATTCATCTATTGGATGACATCTTTATCATTTTCTTTGTTTTTCTTCAAATCTTCTCTTTTTTCATTAACATTGAGAGTCCCCATAATTGAATGAACATCATCGAGGTCAATATCATCCATTTCTACATCTACAACTAATAGAGTATTTAAACAAGTTGCTTTGGCTTCTCTGGCCAATATTTTACTCTCTTCAAGATTATTTTCCCAAGTCTTTATTTCCATTTCACCCTTTAACTGTTCAATATCTGAAAATTGAGCAATTCCTCGTACATTTAAACTCTGATTCCACATAATCAATTCTTGAAACTTGGATCTTGTATTAACTAACTCTTTTTCTTTATCAACAATGATTTGTAATGAATCATTGATGATAATATATTSTTTTTGAATAATCTCCAAGMTTTCACARAAACTGTCTTGGACTGACTATAATCCRTCATTAACTTCAAGGGCATGTTTCTTAAAATAAGAAATATCAACAATTTCATTTTCAACTTTTTTGACTTGGGATTTTAAATGGAGTATTAATGCTTATTTCTGGGAAAGAGTATTTCTTAAAATTGTTAATCTTGGAGACTTGTTCTTAATTCCTCTTCTAGTTGTTTAATTTGGTGCTCATAACTTTGTTGGACCTGAGATAATTTAGAACTAAATTGTTCTTTAACATTTTCCTCTGTTTGTCTCAAATCATTTTGTAACTACTCAATTAAAATATTTTTTTGATCAATCTTATCTCTTAAATTGTCTACTAACCACAAATTTGTTGTTGCAAAAGATACTAGAGAATTTGCTACCTGTTTTGCAAATTCAGGGTCACTTTGTCCCTGACCATTAAATATCATTTTCTTCCTTTTTTGTGACTACACACCTTTCTTCTGGACCTCTCTCTGCACAATATATTTCCTTTTCTTGTTGAAGAAGAAACCTGATGAGAGCATTTCTTCTTGCTCAATAGGTGTCAAATATTCAACACTTACTACCTATGAACCATGTATTTCAAAATTGGATGCAAGAGGAGTTAAGGATGTAATAGGAGATGTAAGTGCAATAGATTTCCCTTGAGTAGAAATATATTTTAAGGGAGTCTCAATGTTTGAAGTAATTTGAGAGAAAACGTGTCCATGTTTCATGAATGATTCAAACATTGCCCATGTTTCTTAAAGAGTCTTACATGGTAGATTTTGTTCTTTCTCTATTGTATCTTTTGATGATGCATCTGGTGTTTTATCAACTTCCCTGGTTTTGACCTAAGGCAAATCATGTTGCTTAGGATTAGAAGATGGTGGCATATATAAAACTGGATTACCATCGTGAGTGAAACTTTTCTCTACTTGTAAAATCTTTAGTAGACAACTTCTCCTATGCTTCTGAAAATTGAGAAAATCTTATTGTTGCTTATTAGAGAGAGTTTGGATTGTGGATAGAAATTCATCATATGATTTCTCTCTGCTGAAAATATCATCAAATGGTGAATATTCGTGAAAGTAATTTTTCATGCCGAACTAAGCCAAATGATTTTCAACCACTTTATGTAGATAGTGCCTTTTGAATTCAATGGAATACAATGAACTATCTTCCAAGGATGAATATTCAACCTTAGCATGTCCAAAATATAACAAGGATTATTAACAAACCTGTATGGGATAAGTTGGCCATACCCTTTTCTATGTTGTATTTAATTATTTAATTATTTCTGTAGAAACTATATGGTATGTCACTTCCCTGCAAACGAGTCTATCTAGCAGAAATTTTGGTAAAGCATTAGGAGATGAAAAACACCCATAAAATCTTATATAGGAAAAACTCTCCTAGACACCAGTCTTCAATTGGACGCAAATTTCCCATAATCTACTCAGAGATCCCGGGAGGAGGATTACCATATAGAAATTCATGAATTGGGATGATAAGATTATGGAAAATTTCCTAAAAATGGTTTTTTTAATTTTCCTCCCACAACTTGGAATGATAGATGTGTATTGGCTCAGAAGATTTTGGAGTCCAAATCCCATTTGTCAACAGGAAAGGGTTTTTTTAACATATACCATCAATAAAATATGTTGACATATAAAAGGGAGCTTGTTCACCTTTAGATTTATAACTTGTATAAATCCCGATTTGTTTAACCAAGTTGTTGAACAATAACTTTTCCCAATTAAAAGTGAAACCCTCTGCAACTTCATGAATAATAGGGACCCAATCAATGCTAAAATGCGTAGGGTTTTTCTTTCCATAAAATCTATAGAGAATCATAGCTATGTACATAATATGTGAATCACAAGAAGATGTGGAGTATATACCATGACTATCTACTTTGAATTGATTTTCATTTCCCCACCAAGTTTTAATTATATCATTTATCTATTCAATAAGATTTATGTGGTGAGGGTTTTTAGTTAAGTTCAGAAAAAACACAGTTTCATTGATGGATTGTCGATGTTTCGGATCCATATCAGGATCCAAATATATCATTTATGCTTCTGTCATAATCTACACATTCTTCTTTCTCAAAAAATTTCACAAATTCTGCATTATAGACATATTTGGGAGTATTGAAAAATGTATACATTACTTGGATATCTTCAAGTTGAAAAGAGTCGACAATAGTTATTTGATGGTTGTAGATGGTTCTGGTGGGTAGATCCACATGCTCCAAATCCCAACGTATCATGCCTGTGTGGGGTAATAACTTTGGTCATGCTGCAACCTTATGTAGTTCTGAATTGGTAACTACCTTGAGCTTGTTTGTATTTAAAACATCCTCACCTTTGCTTGCATCATCTGAAACAATTGATTTCTCTTCTTCGAGAATTTCATAAACATACACCCAAGATTTGATGCTACCTATTAAACGAGAAGTAGTATCTGAATAAATATTACATTTTGGTTTGACTCCTCTGTAGACTGCTCTTGGACTGTCTTTTCTTCTCCTCTATGAGGCACCATGACTTCTCGTCAACAATATTTTCTCCTATAGGAAAAAAATAACCCTTATGAATGAAAATACAAAGATCGAGTAGAGTTCAAATATTTTATCATATCACAATTTAACACACCATCAATTCTACATTTAATACTTCACATTTGAATAACAGGGTCGTAATGCTATAAAGATGGTGAATTTATTACCCGACGACGACAAAATTTACTCGAATATCTTACCCTAATATTTTTTTATGATCATTAATGATCCTGATTAGCGAGAATAATTACTCCGACACTTTGGGAATTCAGGGATTTGGGGATTTTGAATAGGAAATGTTAAACATATCCCGAAGGATCAAGTCATGAAGTGAATAATTATCCTTAATCAATATTTATTAAGCTAATCATTTCTTAACTTTAATCTCTGAAAGTTTGAAACTTCGAGAATTCGAGACTTATGGGATCTATTAACAATATGATATCTCATAGTGGTGTGGCAGGATGATGTCACGTATGATGAAATGTCATAAGAACATGGGTGACACATGTCATCCTGAAATGTGGAAATTACATTTCCAAAAATGCTAGAAATAAGTGCCACGTGTCTCCACGTGGAAAGAATGCCATATGGAATAAGACAAGTCAGCTAAGTATTTTCCCTTATAAATGCTTCTTCTAGAACTTTAGGGCTTCAGAGCTTCATGACTTTGGGATTAAAAGGTTTAATAAACGTTAAGTTTGAAATCCCGAAGCATGAAGTCCCGAAATAGAAATATAATAATATAAGGGTAGATGTGGAAATTTAAATCTTTCGGTCTTCGGGATAACTCGAAACAAAATCTCCAAATAAATCCTAAGGATTAATTCCCGAAATAGAACCACGAACGGGAACACTGCACCAATTAAACATTGTGCAACTTTGTGTCTCTGAAATTCCATGAATCGTTGATGTTGATATGCGTCAGGATTGACGGTTTAGGATTAATTTGCCCTGTCGAAACATAACAACGAATTTTCATTAGTTTATATAATAGTATTTCTAAAGAAAATTTTTATTGACAAATGACAAAAATCAAGAAATATCTATGCTATTTAAAAAATTTAAGAAAGAATTTAAAATTTGAATCTTTATTTCAGATTTTGATTTATGTTCTAACAGGTACAGACTAACTCCTCCATGTCATTAAAATCTTGGTTGGAAGAAGTCTCAAGGAGATTCAAATTATCTCCACCCCCTTTTCTAAACTGTTCAATTTTGGTAAAATAGGAAGAATAACTAATTAAGGACATATGTGCAGTAAACAAATAATCTGGGTCGAAACCCTCAACAAGTTTAGGTTATTTTAAGATGAGTTGGTCAAAATGACCTGCAAGTTCATCCAAACGAGATATACATTTTACAATAATCTCTCCAATTTTCCAAGGCATCGGGATGAACTATTTCTTTCTCTTTTTGTTGAAGAAGTGAGCCCAAGACTTATATTGTTTGAAAAATTTTACAACAAAATGATTTTCTGATACATAAAATAGGAGGAAAGGTTTCTCTTCACAATCAAATAACGTTATAATATTGAAATATTCAATGGTTTCAAAAACTCCTTTCCTCATGAGAAAGATGGCAACTTCAAGAGATAATCTTGACGTATTAGGGCCAAAGACTAATTTTTTGAACTCTGAAATAAAAATTGTTATGAACCAAGTAAAAATAATATTGATTTTTTTTCCTCCACAAGGTTGGATACCAGGAAAAGACTGGTTCCACCTTAAAATCAATGTTCCTTTCCCTTGACAAGTCCTCGAACACATGGAATTAGGTTGTGGCGAAAATAATATAGGATGTCATATAAAATTTCCAAGTCTTTTTCAGATTACTCAATTGAAATGAGATTTCACTAGAGATAATATGATCCCAATCTATGATGGCATTTTCATGCAGACCAAAATGAAGGACAAAGATGATATTTCTTGGGACAAGGGTTGTGGATTCTATATCAATAATACAATCAAATAACTAGGAAAAATCTTTGAATGGGTATTTCAAGGAACTTACCTCAATCTTGGAAGAACTAGTGTTATTTATTGTGTCGACCATATATTTATCAAGCAACTCTTCTCCTCCTTTGTGTTGTTTAAGGAATTCATTGGCCTCTTTTCCCTTGAATCATATGGTGGGAATGGAGATCCGTAAAATTATGGTAAATAATGAAGGAGCTAAAGAGAGAGGCTATTGTCCTTGGAATTGGATTATTCTCTTCTCTAGATTGAATTTATCTGCACAATCCTCAACAAGTTCTTTAAAATATATTACCTTTGGAACACAACTAGCAAGGGCTATGCCTGAAGTCCATATTAGGTTCATCTTTTTTTTATCTAAAGGGAGGTCCTTATATTAATTGTAATCTTGCGGCCACTAGAAGTCTTGATCTTCACGTCCAAGCCTATTTAGTGTATCCCTGCAATACAATTCCTTTATCTTACTTGACATTATTTACACTGTTATCTAGTTTTGGAAATAGGTGGTGCTACTGTCAATATTTACAACTTGGCATCTTAGTTCTTATTTAATTTACCATGTATTTATATGATGGTTTAATCAATGTATTTCTTATTTTTAAGTTGTTCGCCTTCATGAAAATATTTTTCAATTTATTGCAAGGTTTACAAGATCTTCACCACTTTAATAACGACATTATGATCACACAAGTGGCGGTTGATGTGGTAGGGAAAATAAATGAAATGGGTTCAGTGGTGATGTGATATCGTGGTGGATGGAAAGTGGTTAAGTATGGAGGTGTAAAGTGAAGAATGGAAAGAGAAATATGTAGAAAGTGGGACTATGGGCCTCAGAACATGTGAAGATGCAAAAGGTAGAAGGGAAAGGCCCCACATCTGAAGTAAGAAAATTGACTAAGTATGGGAAAGGGTCATTTTGCGGGTCGTGGAAATAAGAGATACATTTTTTAGATCAAGGGATTTCGGGTCTGTGGGCATGTAAGTTTGAAGGTACGAGAGAAAAAGGTAAATGGAATAATTAGTTGTCGTGCATCCACATTTCAAGAAAACGACTAAGCATGAAAAGGTAAAAATGTGCATTTTGGAGGACATGGAGGTAAGAGGTGCAATTTGAGGACATGGGTAGATATAATATGTATAGGATAGTATATCATTTATATTGAAAATTAAAAAATTATAGTAATATTTGTATTATTTAAAATGAAATAATAATAATAATAATAAAAAGTAATGTTTAGATATAATTTATATAGGATAGTATAAGGTTTATATATGAGATTAAGGTGAGTTGTTATTAGAAAGAAAATATTTTATTGAAGTAGCTTTAGTAATGTTCACACAAGATATTGAATTTTTCACTAATATTACCTAGGGTGAAATAATCTTTTGGTCTTAGAGTAAGATTTAAAATTGTTTTTTATTGGATAACAACTCATCTTCCTTGGATGTAAAGAAACAGGTTAAATACCCAAGAGTTAGAGGCATCTTGTTGGAGTGAAAGTCTACCTCATTACAAACCACCAGTCTACCCCTTTACAAACCACCATTAAGTCATTTCAAGTGGTATGGTTTTCAGTGAATAAAGATAGTGATTCAACTTGTATTCATAGATAATAT
>SNQJ01S0037342.1:0-15480 GCA_010110895.2 Picea sitchensis
TGTAATAGAGCGCTGCTCGATTGGAGGTTGCCCCCTCGAAGAGGCCTGTGAACATTGCTATCTGATTCAAAGTGCTATTTCTGTTGCTATTTCGTGAATCATTTCTGTGTATTGTGAAGATTATGTTGGATATTTTACTGTTAATCTGTTATTTCTAGCATTTCATTTATGTTCTGCATATTTTATATATCTGGTATCTTGCAGTTAGCCTTCAGGGGACCTTTTGTAGCACAGGTCACATTTTTTATTGTCTCCTACTATGTTTCATTGGTAACTTTTGTGGAAATCTTAGACATGGTTTCCGTAAAAAATTCCTCTTCAAACTCTACAACAAAGGGAACAATAGTATTTCCTTCCCTTCCTTTTGTAGCAGAAGGTGCCCTAATAGTTTCTATGGCAATATTATCAACAATAATATCTATAATAATTTCAACATCATTAGGTTCTGTAGAAATATTTTCAACAATGGGATTTGTAGTAACTTCAATATCATTAGGTTTTGTGGAAAAGGTCTCAAAATATATTTCTACATTAGCAACATCATCTTCATGCAATCAAGAAGGTGGGAATTCCTCTCTCATTGTGCCACATTTTTTTCACTCACTCCCATCTTTTCTTCGATAGCCTAAAGAAAAGCATCCATGTTTGGTTTGGGTATGTAACACTCTCTTTCTTTCTAGAAAACAACCAATTTTTAACGCAACCTCTTCATCACCCATCTCAAATTCTTAATAGTTCTCAATGATTTACAATAAGAGGGTTTAATTTTATTTAAGGACTTTAGATGCATATTCTTACCAAACAACTAGTCGAGTCTCCTCTTCCTCCTGCCAAGTTGAGCTCTCATAGTAGTTTCTTCTGTAGTAATACCCTTCCTAAATTCTTCAATATATTTTGTGGAAACAGGTTCTATAGTAATAGATTTCCTTGGATTTATATTAGCTTCTATGGAAATATGTTATGTATCACTAATTCATCTAGTTCATCTTTGTTTAAAATTCTTTTGAAAGGAAAAAACACTATCCATGCTATATTTTCTTCTGACAAAAGGGGTTGTCTCCTATAGGGTATTGTCAGAGTCCTCAGTCTTTTGATGGCTAGGGAATGTTTTTTCTAGGAAATTGTTCACTTGAAACGTCTATCTGTCCCTCTTCTCCTAATGCCTCCTATTCATACCCATCAACTTCTTCTTGGCCCTCATTGGCTGCTACCTCTAGTCCATGCCTTGCAATGAACTTTTCCCAAGTCAAACCAACTTGTGAAATAGTATCTACTACTAGTAACTTGATTATCCCATGATGACATAAACTTTTTATGGGAGCTTCTATGTTCTTTCCATTTGTGCCATCAATTGTAGAGATTGAAGTAGGAAAAAAGGAACATTGGCAAGGCTACAATGTCATAAATGAGTCAAAATATTTAAATGGTATATGTATAGTAAACTATATCAACCTTCACAAGTAAAGAACTTTTAAATATAATTTGCAACTTTAGACCAAGGTTTCTCAGAAAAGATCAACTAACATCCTTGACTATATGTTTTAGACTTTCATTTCTTACCTGAGAAATCTATCTAGGAACTATTGGACGTAGTGTGATTCTCAAACCAATGCTCTCCCTCCATCGATAGGTTGTTACCCAAGAAATGATGAATTCTATAACTCAAATACATAAACCTCTTACCATAAATGAATATTTCAAGAATGTGCATGCAAATTCAAAAGAAATTTTGGTATCAAACCCTTACAGGTGCTCAAAGTACATTAACCACCCCACTTATTAAAATCCCTCATTACTTTTGGGTTGGTATACAACATGCTAGTTCCACTGGTTCATTCTGCATGGTCAAACCCTCCATTTCTATGAAAAGGAAGAGATGATGGGTGTTGGAATGAAGTTCAGTAGAAATTGAATATGATGATTATAATGAAAATGACAAGGAATATGATGGTTACAATTAATTGCCAAATTTGGACAAGAAGTTTCATCACATGTTGAATAACACAACAATGATATAATAGGACATGTAATGATGGCTGAGTATGATGCTAGAAGTTCAAATAAGGTGGAGGTGATTTTAAAAAAGATAGAGGAAACATGACAAGATAGAGTGAATCGTTATTAGATACATTTTACATTGGATATAATATGTCATAGGATGCATGCAATGACCCCTATGATATGACATGCATGTCTCCCTCCCGCCCCCAAATTGAATTATTTTCTATCCCCCCAAAAATAAAATCAATGGATGCTAGCAAAGGAAAAATTGAGAAGGAGAGGACTGAAGGACACATCCATCATGATGGAAGTATGACTACATGCATGAAAATATGTTAGGCATAATGACACCATGTTTTGTAGCCACTGAAAATAAGATATGTAACCATTGAAAATGCTATTTCTAGAAAACAAGGTTGTATAGCCACTGAAAACAGGGATTCATAGAATGTTGAAAACACTTTAGAAAATAGGGTTTTGTAGCCACTAAAAATAGGGATTTGTAGCATGATGAAAATTCTTCATAGAACAAGGTTCTGTAGCCACTAAAAATGGGGTTCTTAGCATGCTATAGTTTAGATATGTTTCACAATCACAACTTATTTAATCAATAGGGGTCAGAAAAAATGGAATTTGAAATTTATTTCCTTGGGATTTTTTTTAATTAACTTTTTTTCCTCAGAAATTTATGACCTTGAACCCATGAGTATATTACAATCCGCGTATACTTGCAAAAGTTGCAAAAAATAAAAATTTACAAGGAATTCGTTGAAATTACGGGCTATTGTGTAGTTTCCCAACTAATCCACCTACTATAGCCAGTCACCCAACCGAATAACCATCATTTTGTCATATAAAAGGAGGTGTTGGGGTCTCATTTCACATCTAAGCATAAGAACAATGAAACTCTGCTCGATTTCACTTCCCCTCCTTGCCCAAGATATTACAACCCTTTTTTGAGAATTGCCTCTACATTCCATCATTAGCCCCTTCTCCCTCATTTAACCCATTCACTTCTCAAGAAGAGATCAGAAGGTTGAGAGGAGAAGCTTATACAAGGGTGCACTTGGAGCTTGGTGAAGAGGAGCCCGGACCAGATTTGCGAAACGATAACCGACTTTGGTTGTAAAGGTATAATCATTGAGTTATTAATAAAAGAATTACTTTTCCTGTCCCAAATAATGGTGTCTTGTATACTTTTGTTGATTTATGTATGACATTCTAACATCTAACCCTAACTTGTATATGGAATAGAATGCTTGTAGTTTTATGTTTTCAATCTTTGGATGTAGGTCAACCCTGGGCGGAGGCGTGCAGTCAACAAAACTTCCAAGCGTGAGGAGGTCATGACCAGACGTGGGATTCGAGGTATAGTTACCCAATCTCCTTTTCCTTGCTTTCTTCATATGAGTTTTGGTATGTTTGGGGTAGTTTAGAGAAGTAGTTGACTTTTAGATGGTTAGTTGGTCTGCCTACATTATGAACACTGGTGTAGTCATAGGGGGCTTTTTCCCGCTAGCAGAACTGGTGACCATACTGGGGAAGCCTCTAGGGTTTTTAGGGGATTTTGGGTTGTATGATTGGTTTTTCTGCCTTTCGAGTTTCTGTTGAGTCTTCTGAGTATTTTAAGGGATTTTGGTCACCTTTAGGTGCCATACTAGTTCTCCCTGCCCTATAAGACTATATTTTTATTTATTTTTTTAAAGAAATAAAGAGGTGTACGCGCCCTACCTTGAGTTAGCCCACATACATACGTGCTCTGCTTAGTAAACAACCCGCGTACATATGTAGGCTACTGAAGCAACAATAGTGTACCTGGTTCAGGATTTTTTTTAGGAAAAAGAGGCAGCTAACCTCTTTCTTGATCGAGGTTTATACTTCTCAGGGTTTCTTGATATAGTTCAGAGTCTCTGTTTTTACATCCATAACTTGGGTTAGAGTTCAATTTACTTGTCTTTTTGAAGTTTCTTTTGTTTACTTCTGAAAGGGTTTTAAGCAAGTCTTTTGAATTATTGATTTGCTTGTTTGGTTTCTTTAGTGATTCCCTGTGATCCACAGTGGGCCAAAAATCTGTTTCAGTCTTGTCTTGGTGTTATTTTTACTTCTTTCACTTGCTTAGAAAAAAAGAGAAAAAAATATTTATTTCAGTTTTTCTTTTTGAAGCAGTTTTCAAAAAAAATGATTTTTCATTTTCAGTTTGGTAAAGTAGTTAGAGTTGGTTATTTTACTAGAAAGGAAAAAGAGTTTGTTGTTTAAGTTCTTTACTGATTTCTTGAAACATAAGTAGCTTGTAGTCAAGAGAAAATTCGTTTTAGGTCTTCCTTTTAAAGATATTGAAAAAGTTAGTTAAAGAAAAAATTGGTTACAAAGAGTTAGTTGTAANCTTTTGATTAGAAGTAATTTTTCTTTTAGAGTTTCATCTTTTTCTCCTCTTTTCATCTCTTATAACATCACTAGTTTCACCGCCATATTCCTTGAGTAAAACAAACCATTAAAACGAATGCCAAATCTAAAATTAATTAGACTTTTTATGTTTGTAGGGTCAACCAACTAGTTTAGGGTTAGGGCCTTGAATTAGGTTGGAGAGGAAACTCTTCAAGGCCGTTAAACAAACATTGGAGTCAGATTTAGGGAGTGTTAAAGTCCAGTGTCGTAAAAGTTATCCAGGACCCCCCTCTAATAGAGGGGATAAACATGAGGTCGAATAAGGAAAGGCTGCGGAGATAACCCCTCCAAAGCCGGACTCAATGTAGTGAGGAACACATATTGAGGATCTGTCTTGGGAGTACTACCAATTGCATTTGCCTATGGATATTCATGGACCTCAAATACATTCGAGATTCTTTGTTTTCTTTCAGACCACTTTCTCTCGATACCCTCGATATGTTTTGGACTTGTTATCCTTCTCATTGCGATCCGCCCAACTGTCGATTGTACCCTCTCGGTGACTGACTGCGAGCTGGAAACTTAGTTTCCCATTTTCTAGGGACTTACATGGGTGACTTTGGGGGTATACCTTGGTACCTAGGGCAGACGTCTAGTCACGCTTCACAGAGTATACCTGGAGGATGCTTCCGTGTTCGAGTTTCACTTGCATCAGTTAGTTGCTCTAGTGTTGACTGGCGTAACTGTTCTTCCTACTAGATAGTCGTCTGCTTGATTTGCCTTTAGGAATTTTTAGTGTGTGCTCTATGCTCCCTAGTTTTCCATAGTGAATTAGTTAGTCATTACTTTGGGTCTCTGACCTAAGGTGGTAGACCTCCCACTCTATCAGTCGTGAGGACTTTTTTCTCTTCCGCTTAGAAACGTGGAGCTGCCTCTCTATAGGCGTTGTTTTTATACCACTGGTTCGCTAGAGTCAGTGTGAGACTTTTACGGACTTGAATGATCCCGCAAGGGGAGAAATTGTGCATAAGATATTCATGGATAAATTTCCCAATGATACCAACCAAGGAACCCCTTCTTAATGGGATTCTTGTGCTTTTCATTTCTTCGGAAACATTGGTGTCCCTTTGATAGCCACTTTGTACATTCTTGGGTTGAATGTGGGACTATCGGTTTGGTTGGGCACCATTCCAAATGTCCCGAATTCTCTTGTCGCTTCTCATTTAAGAACCTTATGTCATGGGAATCATGTTGATGTTCCTTCATCAACAAAGTCTTCTCCTCCTCCTTCTGCATTCTCTCGTGAAAGTATAGATACTAGTATTCAAAAGTCTAAATGAAATAGAAACAGGAATAATAGGAAGAAGAAATCACCAACCTATGCAAGTCATGTTGGATATAGGTCGTCAACCTCTGCAAGTCATGTTGAAGACCAACACCCATCCTCTGCAAGTCATGCTGGGGGCATGAACCTAGTCCCTACAAGTCATACTAGATTTCAATCACCAACCTCTGCATGTCATGTTGGAGATAGTTCCTCAACCTCTACAAGTCATGTTGAAAACCAACACCCAACCTCTGCAATTCATGCTGGGCGAAAGAACCTAGCCTCTCCAAGTCATGCTGGGGGAAAGCACCTAGCCTCTCCAAGTCATGCTGGGGGAAAAATTCTAGTCACTTCTAGTCATACTGGTAATAGGTTTGTAGCCTCTACGAGTCATGTTATCGACCCCTCACCAACCTATGCAAGTCATGTTGGAGATGTGCAACCAACTATTGCTAGTCATGCTAGGGATATCATTTATGCTGAGAAACCTAGTCGAATATGACATAAGCCTAAGTTACCTTGTAATATTTGCAAGGGAGATCACCTTACTCATCTGTGCCCTGGATTTCCAGAGGTACAAATATTGTGGTCCTTGTCTGCAAGCTCTTTTGATTTTGAGTCTTCTGAGGTTTCCTCACAGTATATTAAGCCTTTGGTTGATAAAGTGGTCATGTCGATGCAATATTTGGTTGATCCCACTCCTCTTTTGGGGGTGATGTGCCTATAGATCATGTTGTCTCGTAGCCTATTCAGTTAGTGGCTGAGAAAGTGGTCACACCGATGCAGTCTTCAATTGATCCCACTCTTCTCTTAGAGAGTGCCGAGTCTACCAAAGTGGTCACGTCGATGAAATATTTGATTGATACCACTCTTCTCTTGAGGAGTGATGTGTCTACAGACTATGTTTTTAGCATTTCCAATTCAGTACTTTCAGAACAAGGGGGAATTATGCTCACTTCGAGTACACCACCTCCAAGCCATAGGATGGTTTCCTTTAATTGGAATGACCTTGTTGAGCCTCGTCTTCCTTCTTCTGCACCTTTTCAAATAAGGGTTGAAGTTAATTCAACAAACATTTATCGATGTATTGTGGACGAAGGAGAATCCGCAAGTATTTTATCCTCCTCGGTTTGGAAAGCCTTGGGATATCCCGAGCTTGTGTTTGCATCACATGAGCTGTTGGATTTTGAAAGATGTCCTAGTGAATATTTGGGGATTCTTCCTCAGTTCCCTATCTCATTAGGTGGGAAGATTTTCCTTGTCTATGTTATAGGGGTGCAAGGCCCGTTAGATTTCAATATGCTTCTCAGGCGTGATTATGTATATGCTATGAATGTTGTGGTGTCTACACTTTTTTGGGTGATGCATTTACCTCATAATGGAAGCATTGTCACTATCGACCAATTGACATCTGATAATCACCATCCTAATTCGACGTTAGTTCAGGCTGCCCCTTTATATGTTCCAAGTGTTCGTGTAGACCCTACCCTGCCACGGGTTAATTATGTGGCGTTTTATCCTCGATCTTCAATTTCTCCTGAGCAAGAACTTTTTCACTCATGTTTTCCTTCTCGAGACATGGTCTCGACAATTGATCCATCGGTTTATCCAATGGGGGCATGGGAGCCCTTGCTTCCCCCTCTTGGTACAAGTGATCTCATCGAGATTACTTGAGAAAATTAACCCTCTGGAGTCTTCTTTAAGCCATTTTCAAACTCTCTAAACATGAAAATATTGTCGAGTGATCTTGTTGACCTTCACGCTCGCCAAAATCAAATTTGAAGGCACATCTGTCTGACGGTATTTTACCCCTTTTTCGGTCCGGATGGTCAATTGTACGAATAAAGGTATACTCTAGAAACCTCGGTTCGCTAGAAGAGTATTCTCAGGCATAAGTTTAACCCTTTTTCGGGCCTGAGGGACTAAATCTACAAAAATGGAACATTCTCCTTGGTTTTGGTTTATCACCTTTTTTGGGCCTTGTAGATTATTTACAAAAAAGGAACCCCCACATAATCCATAGTTAAGCTCTTTTCAAACTCCCTAAAATTGAAAATATCGTCGAGTGACCTTGTTCCTTCACACTTGTTAAATTTGTCCAGAATAACATCTACTAGCATGATTTTACCCCTTTTCCATCCTGTAGATTATTGTGGAAAAAGGCACACCTTGGGAGATTCGTCTCACATGATTTTAGGGGCTAAATTTCGCTCATGGGATAATTTTCCATGGTTTTTCCCCAAAAAATATTTGTCATTCTAAAAATGATTCGCCCAAATTCTACAGGATAAAATTATTTTACCTTAAAAATTGCCAAAATTTTATACAAAATATACAAAATCCTTAGAAATTCGAATATTTTTATAAAAATATCGCAAAACATTTATAGCTGGAATACGAGGAATTAGTAATATTCCCCGAGGTTTCTACATTTTAAAATAAATTTCCATCCTTAAAATCAGCCCTGGCCAGGAGAGTTCTCCTCAGTGACTTTTATACTTTTTTTTGGGCTAAGGAGATTAAACTCAGAAAAAGGTTGTGAGTCCATAGTTAAGCTCTTTTCAGACTCCTTAAAATTGAAAAGATTTTAGAGTGATCTTTTCTTTGTCACACTCATTAAAATGGTTTTTAATAGACGTCTTTTCGGTGCCAGTTTACCCCTTTTTTGAACCGACTAGACTATCTCTGAAAAAGGTACTCATTGGAGTCTTCTTTTACGTTTTTTCAGACTCTCTAAATGTGAAAAAAACTACCGATATTACTTTCTCTGGGCTCGCTAAAATTACATTCAAGGGGGTTTCATTGTGTCTTGTTAATCACATTTGCATCTCTGCATCTTTGGCCTAATGTCGGCTCCATGTTTCTCTCAACAGAACCTTTTGAAGTATGCCTTATATGCAAGCTTTGTAGCACTTTGCCTCTGCGACCTGACAGCTTGACCCATGGAGGAATTTTACCCTAGTGTCCTTGCGCCTGGAACTAGTGTTCTTTCTTGCGACACTCATTCCTCCTTTGTAACGTAGCATTATTTTATTCTTTTTCAAGATTTTTAAAAAATTGAAAAGGACAAAAAATAAAATAAAACCTAAAAAGAGGGGATGGGAAATATGTTCTTTTTGGCAGCACAATGAGTTTCCCTTGGACAACGCACATCCTTACGTTTTTTCATCAAGCATTGGGATCTAATATGACCTATGAAGTTTTTCTCGCTACATAGAGTTGTTTCTTCCTCTGTTTGGTTAATCTTCCAAACACATGGAGAGTTTGCATTGCCTCTTGCATCGTGAACTTATGTCAATGTCATGCTACCTGAGTCTGATCAAATTTCATGATTTTTTCCAAGGGAAGTTTCACACAACCTAAGTCATCCTTTCTACAGTTTGTCTCTTGACCTTATGAGTCAACCATCCCGAAAGTCCAGTCAAGTCCTGATTCAGAATCGACGAAAATCTCTACCTGATCATCGAGATCCTATTGTCTTTTCCCAACGAGTTGTCGAACACCTCGGGGTAGTGAGTTATACACTCCCATTATACTCCTACCTGAGTTTTTAATATATTGAATTTGTTGCTCAAGCTATGAAGACCTCATCTCCAACCATCGGGCGTTATTGGCTTCTTGAAGATGGATACTATACTTGTATATATTTGATTTTGAGAGGTAGATCCACTGTGTATTACTCGCGGCTAAAATTTATATAGTTATATGACATGGATATGCAGTGTATTTGATTGGAATCCATGATTTATTTCATCCCGAACACGGGTATGCCCGCCTCAGAGAGAAAATTGTTATTTTGTAGATGACACCTCCCGAACTTTGGTCCTAGGCTCACTTGTTTTCATACATTGGTGAATATTTTGTAATGTATTTTGACCATAAGATGCTCTTCTAACCTCACACATTAGGGGGCATCTGTTATAATCCTAAATTTCTCTACACATGCATACATGGCCTTTGTCTCTCTTACTTTCATTTTTTGCCAAAGCATTGTTGAGTTTCTCTTCTTAAAAACCAATTATTTGAAGATGTACGCGCCCTGCACCATTACTTTCCATGTACATATGCTTTATACACCACTGCATCTCATGTACATATGCATGTTGCACCATTATAGCCCGCGTATACTTGAAAAAGTTGCAAAAAATAAAAAGTTGGAAGGAATTTGTTGAGATTACGGGCTATTGGGTAGTTTCCCAACTAATCCACCTGCTATATCCTGTCACCCAACCAAATAACCATCCTTTTGTCATATAAAAGGAGGTGTTGGGGTCTCAT
Organism: Picea sitchensis; assembly: GCA_010110895.2. Classification (NCBI taxonomy): domain Eukaryota; kingdom Viridiplantae; phylum Streptophyta; class Pinopsida; order Pinales; family Pinaceae; genus Picea; species Picea sitchensis. Next base: position 9,992 of record SNQJ01S0037342.1, read on the forward strand.
TTCACATCTAAGCATAAGAACAGTGAAACTTTGCCTCATTTCACTTCCCCTCCTTGCCCAAGATATTGCAACCCTTTTGTGAGAATTGCCTCTGCATTCCGTCATTAGCCCCTTCTCCCCCATTTAACCCATTCACTTCCCAAGAAGATATCAAAAGGTTGACAGGATAATCTTATACAAGGGTTCACGTGGATCTTGGTGAAGAGGAGCCCGGACCAGGTTCGCGGAACGGTAGCCGACTTTGGTTGTAAATGTATAATCATTGAGTTATTAATAAAATAATTATTTTTCCTGTCCCAAATGATTGTGTCTTGTATAATTTTGTTTATTATGTATGACATTCTAACATCTAACCCTAACTTGTATATGGAATAACATGCTTGTATTTTTCTGTTTGTCAATCTTTGGATGCAGGTCAACCTTGGGAGGAGGCGTGCAGTGATCGAAACTTCCAAGTGTGGGGAGGTCATCACCAGACATGGGATTCGAGGTATAGTTACCCGATCTCCTTTCCTTTATTTATTCATATGAGTTTTGGTATATTTGGGGTAGTTTATAGAAGTAGTTGAATTTTATACGGTTAGTCGATCTACCTACATTCTAAACCCCGGTGTAGTCATAAGGGGGTTTTTTCCACTAGCACTCCATCCCTTGTGAAACCTATAACACCTAATTGATATAATTATTAAAACCTAAAACCCTTAACTCCTTACCCTTTTCATACAAAAATTCCTAACTCCTATAACCCATAGTCCTTAATCCCTTACCCATGAAACCCTTGTAACCTCTAACTCTTATATTTCTAAACTCTAAACCCTAACTTTTACATCCTTTAACCCATGTAACTTATTTAACATCTTTCCACTATAACCCATATGACCCTTAATCCCTAACCCGAAACCATTTTAACCCTTGGAGTCCATTGGAATTCAAGTGAAAGATAAATTTGAAAACAATAGGTTAGGTAAATTAGTCCTACTCAATATGTGCTTTCATTGTCAAATCCCCTTCAACATTGGATTTAGGATTCTATGTTAATTACAAATGGTCAATCCAACTCTAATGAACCTTGAGCCTTAAGTCGATCAATATAACTTATCCCCTTCAACTCCCAATGGATTGACTATTGTAACAATAAAAGGATAAAATTTCAATAATAAATCATACTAATATTTTATTTTTTTAAGATATATGGGAATCAATATATGGCCATGATTAATTACCTAGGTGAGACCTAGGTTCAAATCTAGTTGGATGCCACTATATAACTTGGTATACCTACCAATATCTTGCAAGATAGAACCTAACACTATCATCCTCCTCCTCATCATCAGCATTGCCATCATCATTGTGATTTTCATTTCCATCATCATCATCATTGTCATTAACAATTGAAGATATTGTATAAATTTTACTCAGACATGTTGTTATTTTTCTTTAAAAGTTAAGGACTTCGATTAAGAGAAAATAGAATATTTATATGAAATTCTTGTGTGAATAACCAACACCTATAAATGAATGAGTGTGTCTACATGTCAAATCATGACACCCTCTCCTACATGCTCCAAGGAAACTCTCATCGAAAATCCTATGAGTACTTCCCCATGATCCATGGATGGTAAATAGGGTAAACTGTCGGCCTTGATTATGGAGCCTAACCTTGAAGGGATCAATATATTAAAACATGTAACCTTCTCAACTATGGAGGAGAGATAAGAGGTCTCACGTCTGACTCATGACCACTTGATCTAACCCTCAGGACTTATAATATGTATATCATTAATTATATATGGTATATATTAACTTAAACCATTTTTCACACATAGAGATAGAGCTCACATTTCTACCATGCATAGAGATAGATGACACACCCTCCAACGACGACTCATGACCACTTGATCTAACCCTCAGGACTTATAATATGTATATCATTAATTATATATGGTATATATTAACTTAAACCATTTTTCACACATAGAGATAGAGCTCGCATTTCTACCATGCATAGAGATAGAGGACACACCCTCCAACGACTTGATAAATACAAAGGTAGAGGACTTGACCCCTATAGATTGATAGAGATAGAGACAAAGGACCCCTAGGACACAACAGATATAGGAGACTATACTCATTAGGAATAAATATCATAGAGAAAGAGACAAAGGAGATGGATGACTCCACCTGCAAAAGAGACAAGAGCATAAGAGACAATTTGTCCTAAATTGATGATTTGGTTGTTTTTTTCAACTTTTTTCACTAGAAGCTACATAAAAATTATTTTCTTTGACCTCAATCTTGACCTAGTGGTCATCCTTGGACCTATGAATTTCAATTAGCCATGCTTGTAATTCATAGGGATTTTGAAGACTTATAATGATGTTATTTATATAATAGATCCTACGAAACAATCCTCAAATTATTTTCTTTTATTATGCTATGGTTCCTTAATAGGTATTTTTTGAGCTATTTTTAATTTACCGTCAGGTCCTCATGATTACAAAAAATAATGGAAGTAAAATAATCCAATATGGACTTGCAAGGAGATCTTAAGGAGTATCAACTTGCCATTAGGGGTTTTATTTCCAACCTTGTTTGTAAATTATGTATTTTTAGATAAGCCTCGCATGGATACTATTTAATGTCATGGAATTCAATTCTTCCTCCACAAATTATTTTCTTATATTATGTTATGGTCCCTTAATATGTGCTATTTTTAATTCTTTATCGTTTAAAAATAGTGGATAGTCATAGTCTATGTAATACTTTCGGACATATGTCCTTTAGGAAATCAAACTCATTTTGTCAAGTAGATAATATCCCCTGGGCAGTTAAGGTGGTTGTGTTGTTCGTCTATCAAAGGCTTGTAAGTTGAGGGTACAATATTATACAACCCTTTTGTAGTAAAATTGATAGAATCTTTGTAAGTTGATGATAGGCATGGGAATTCCTAGCGCTAAGTTCAAACTCAACACTGGGAGTTGGAAATAGGTTGGAACAATATCTTGATTGTTGTATATCTTCAAATTGAAATAACGAGTTTCTAACAAACTAACTTCCCTCAAACCAATCATACTTCATTCTATATGATGTAATCTATAATAGAAACACAATATTTTATGACAACCTATGTTTTTGTTTGCTATCATATTACCATGTCTCAAATTACAAGTTTAGTCCAAAATATCATAACTAAATCTGTAAAAAAAACTCCAAAGCAAGCCTTAAAGGGAATACCTTTCTCTATTGGTCATATTACACCATCCTTTGATGGAAATTGCTAAGTTCAAGCAAGAGATATGCCTTCTATAACAAATATGTAATATATTCATATTATAATTTCAAATAAAGTTAATTTGCATGTTTGAAAGAGTGCCTCTGCGTACTCAAAATGAATCAACATTTTAAGGGGTAACAACATCCCTGATTATCATGCATCGTTATGGTTTAGATCAATATTTCAAACACTATGATAGGAGTTAAAAGAAAATATTATTTGATTATAGGATGCTTCAAATATCTTAGCATGCCCCAACTATGCAACCTTGGAGTAGCTAAGCAAAGTGTTGGACACACCTACCACATTTAGAGCGGGGGGGGGTGAATGAGTGTGAGGATCTTTTTCCCAAAACTTCCCTCTTACACAAAATTCATTAGTTAGCATTCAACATTTACTCATTACCCATTGCTGCCATTTCTAACCAGTTATATGTGAACATATATCAACAATATATCATCAACAAGTTATCACCACAAGGAACACAAAGAACACAAGATGTATGTACAATTTTATTTTTATTACGGACTACAATCCTTGGAGTTTTTCAGCAACAACTAGATAAAGTACAACTCTACAAGAGCACTATCTCTATAATGAAAGACTCAGATTACATCCTCAGCACCAACTGAGATGAGGCAACAATCCTCAACAGATATCAATCTACAATAGGTACGCGACCTGCCAGTAGTGCATCCCGTGTGTGTACGCACCCTAGCTCACTACAACTCGCGTATGTATGTGACCAGTGTATACAACAACCTACATATCACTTCTGAGCTCTTATGGTTTTCTCTTCAAGATCAACTCAGATCCTCTGCAACCAATTTATCATTCTCTTCTGTCTCTCACTGTCTAAACTGACCACCAACTAGTCACAACATATCCAAGCTCTCCAATAGCTTACTCATGCTCCACAACCAATCAATATGAATGCTACTCAATCATGCATAAACAATCAACATACTATAGTCATCATATCAGTATTGAATCATAAGAGTGTTGCTCACTCCATCAACCAACATAAACCACATCATAGCAGCCATACCAAGAATTCCCTAAGCATTCACAACACAACAAGCTATACTATACATCAAGACAATAATGTAATCATACCAGTGTCTTAGTGACAGATCTAAGCCCTTAAAATGTATATCTGGAACCTGCTTCAGTTTTCAACAGCTTGTCATCATCTCAGCCACAAATATCCATGATTTTATCCACTGTATGCTCCCTGTACACAGAAATCACGCGTATTGTACGCACCCTGGACATAGACATCTTGCGTATACGCACCCTATACACAGACAACCGTCGTACGCACCAGAAAATAGGATTTTTCTGTAATTTCGAGAATTTTGTCGCCATGATATCAGACTTGCTGAAACTTCAATGCGTCCATGAGATCCTCATATCCTCTCTCTCAGAATAGATCTTCAATCATGATCAAGAGATCCACACCAAAAATTATCTCACAAGAAGCTCTCCATCAATACTCCAAAATATATTCTCACAAGAAGATCTCCATTGATCCACAAAAAGGATGATCTGCAAGAGACCATTGCTATCTTATTTATACTTTCATGCTCTAGGTCACTTAACCCATTTATAGGTCACTTAACCTATTTTCCTTATTTTAGGGTTACACTTTCCATGTATAGAAAGTTCTCCAATACTCTATGATTTAAATATTCCTTCTTGATTTTGTCACCTTACTTTATCATTTCTTGATTTTTTCACTTCTCTTTATTATTTAAATAATCCACCTTGACTTTGTCACTTTACTTTATCATTTAAATAATAATTTCTTCTTTTCAATCACTTTGACTTCTTTGACCTTTTGGGGCTTCAAGCCAACATGTGAGGGTCCTCTAACTTCGTAAGGCCATAACTCTCAAACCGTGAGGAGTTATGTGACATTCCACATACCACCGGAAATGGTATGACAAGTACTGTCCATCTAGGATAGTTTCACCAACAACTTCATTGATCCTCATCTCATTATTCCACATACAAGCATGGGTCCTCCAACCATTATTCTAGGATAACTCAATCCACAAAGCGTCTTCCCGTGAGGGATTTCACCATAAGGGGAACACTTGGGAGTTCATCCATTTGTACACTTTATCAACCATGATAAGACAATAATGAGTCATCTATACATTTTTTCAACAATGCATCATATACCAATGAAACCACATCGATCCATCTTCAT
>SNQJ01S0037342.1:15490-46146 GCA_010110895.2 Picea sitchensis
CATTTCTTGATTTTGTCACTTCTCTTTATTATTTAAATAATCCACCTTGACTTTGTCACTTTAATTTATCATTTAAATAATAATTTCTTCTTTTTAAGCACTTTGACTTCTTTGACCTTTTGGGGCTTCAAGCCAACATGTGAGGGTCCTCCAACTTCGTAAGGCCATAACTCTCAAACCGTGAGGAGTTATGTGACATTCCACATACCACTGGAAATGCCATGACAAGTACTATCCATATAGGATAGTTTCACAAACAACTTCATTGATATTCATCTCATTATTCCACATACAAGCATGGGTCCTCCAACCATTCTTCTAGGATAACTCAATCCGCAAAACGTCTTCCCATGAGGGCTTTCACCATAAGGGGACCACTTTGGAGTTCATCCATTTGTGCACTTTATCAACCATGATAGAATAATGAGTCATCTATACATTTTTCCAACAATGCATCATATACCAATGAAACCACATCGATCCATCTTCATCATGTATCAATGACAACCCATTGATCTATCTTCATCATATCAATGACAACTCATTGATCCATCTTCATCTATGCATTCTCATCAAGGACAATACATATTACATTACATAAATCATCAATTAATCAATCCTTTGGCATCAATCAAACAATCAATCACTTGACATCAATCAATGACATCAATCAATCATACCCTTGGCATCAATGACAACATGATCCAACACAAGGTTCTATGGTAACAAGTGTTACTAAGTTTATCCTAAAAGGTGGTGATTCCTCAATTTTTTTTGTCTTACTATATATTAATTGAGTCATCCACTACTTGAAATTACGTATGTGACCTACTAGTGTCAATAAGTAACTTGTGAAGATTACTTATTGACTTATGTAACTTAATTTAATTACTTAGAAATAATAAGATAAATGTAGGCTTTATCGTGATGAGAGTAAAACATGTGTCAAAAAATTTCACCAAGGGTGGGTTAGATGTTTATCTATCCTCCATACAAAGGAAAAGAGGAGTGGTCTCAAATAAGAATGAATGCACAAGAATCTACTTAATGGATTAATTAAAACAAGGGAATATTCTACATGTTTTGAGTGATGAGTGGGATACAATATCCCTTGATACATTTGAGTAGAGAATTTGGGAGGAGATTAGACATAAGAATATGGAGAAATATTCCCCCTTTTAATGTCATATGGGAAGAGGGAGTTGACAAATTTGGGATAACCTTATAGTTCCATTTCATCATTGCTTCCTTTAAATGGGTGGGTATAAGGATGAAATGTGGTGAATCTTTTTCATTAATTAAATTTTGAGAAAAATAGGTTGCATGAACTTCATGGCATAACCTTACCTTCATAGATCTCATGGGATAACCTTATCTTCATAGATATCAAGTAAGAAGTTTTGGGAAATTTTTCAGTGAATCGCTATAATTTTCAAACAAAATAATGCTAGTTTTAATTAGTTTTTTTTTTTTTGTGGATGGAGGTTGAATGTTGCAATAATAATAATATGATCTATAGTGATGGAATTTGTACTTGTGTGTATGTTATGAACTAAGTGTTAGCGATATTTCTTGTCTCGGGATTAGGCGTACTCAGGTCTGCATTTTGTATGGGAAGCAACTGAGCATATCACGAGAGAATCTCATTTTGTAGCAGCAAGTCAAGCAAGCGAGCGGGCAAAGTTTTATCTTCAAAAGTCAAGAACCATCCTCAAAGAAAATCGACGGTCAGAATATTGCAGAGGAGATCGACGAAATCCCGTCAGCCATTAGATCTTGAGAAGTTGCGCTGGGGTTAAGCCCTAGTGTGCAGAGGAGGAGTCCTGAGGAGTCATCGGGGTTTCAAAGAGTAAGAGAACTGAGACCTTTTGAGTCTCGAAAGGTCGACGGAGGTCCTAGCCGTTGATCTTGGCGGGACACGCGTCAGACATCAAGAGGAGAGTCGGGGTTTCAGTTCATCGAAGTTTTCGAAGACAAGAAACTCTTGCATGTAGGAATCGCGATCCGCGATTTCCCGACTGGATCAGAATCGTTCGTCTGCAGGGACACGTGGCGAGAGATCCTGCAGAGTCGAGGATCGAAGAATTGAAAGTCTCGTGCACACGACAACGGGAATCGCGATATCCCGATACGTGATTTCCCGACGGAGTTAAGGACTGTAGTGCAATACAGGTGGCAGGCTTTTGCGACGGGGGACAGACCGTTGACAGGTCAACGGCCATGAGTCATCAGGGATCAGAGAATCGTGAGTCCGGAGGATGCGTGCACATTGACGTCGCAAACCCCGAAACCCCAATGGAAAGATATATGGCTGTGGGCATATGGTAGCAGGTCACATGGACCATTGTATAGCTCGGATGGGCTAGCGCATAAGGTGCATCGGAGAATCGTAAATTGGGGAAACAATTTACACAGGGTCACAGCCCATGGTCACTGGGGAAAGAAAAGAACCACGTGAAAGGGGCCAAAGGCGTCGGGTTTCAGTCACAGGGAGGCCCGTCACAACCTCCAGTTGCCATCGGACTCGACCTCGATCCTGGTCTTCGCTTGGAGTAAATGAAAGTAGGAAGGGGTGGTTGAAACCTCTCTTCATTCATTAAGTGTGAAGTATGGAGAGTCTGGTAAGCGGTCCGCTCGAGAAGGTCCTGTGTACCCATTCTTTCAGAAAAGCCATGCTGAGTCCTCGACTAGCCGGAGAAGGTCTGCACATGCTAATTTGGCATTTACTGATTCAGCTAATTCCCCTGTGGGAGCCATGCGCAGTTAAGGTGGTCTCCGACAAAGAATATCAGTATGAGTTTGACTGAAGGGACACCAAGCCTTGGGCGGCTGGGCACGCTTCTGCTAGGCATTTTCCTCTGAGTATATAGACTCAGTCTTTGTATTTTGTAAAGGATCGATGGTTGAGCAGAGTTCCCGGTTGTGAAGTTTTAATGAAGCACTGTTATCTCTGGTTATGTATGAACTCTTGAGACTTCTTGCCTTATGGATGCCAGTTTCTTTCATATCTTTGTTTAAACTATGTTAGAGCAGTTCGGAATTGGAGAATCCAGTCCAGTTGTAGCTGTCATAGGATGATGTAGAATTTGATCACTGTGACTATTGCATTGCCTCTAATCAGTCTTTGTGACTTCCTTAACGTTGAACGACTTGGAATTGGAGAATCCAGTCAAGTCCCTTTATCAGTACCTCGAAGCCCTGAGCCTGAGGATCTCGCGTTAGGGGTTTTTCTTCTACAAATTGCCGAAAGCCTGTTGCTCGAAGTAGTTTGTTAACTCTTCTTATCAAGTCTTCCACCTACTCACCCTTTAATCAACCCACTGGCTGAAGTTAGGATTCCAGACCTCTTTTGTTCTTTATGTACCAGACTCAGTCTTTGAGTTAGAGTGACATCTCCCCGAGTCTCTGTCCCTTTGATCACCCATAAAAAACCACTGTGACGTAAAATTGATGGGCGTCGGGCTCTGCTCCTGTTAGCAATCCAGGAGTGACTTCTGTCACCAAAATTTCTGGCGCCGTTTCCAGGGATGAAGTTGAACATTTTTCCCGGGTTTGAACGACAATGATTAGCTGATTTTGAAGGTGCATCAGATATCAGAACTATTGAGATTGCTACTGTGCACCTGGCGACTCCATTTGTGACGACTCCGCTGGAAAGAACCTGCTCTATCAATTGTGGCTTTCAGAGGCAGACACACGCGGTCTCATCCACAGTTGCCCCTAGCTACACCTGAAACCGATCCAGAGGTGGTTCTCAGAAGAGGAAAGACCCCTGAAGAAGCAGCTCCCACCGCCGAAACAGGTAATCCGCCATCTCCTTCTGTAAGGACTCTGTTTTCTCCTCCTCAATTTCTTGATAGACCTCCTTCGCAAGTTTCCCATTTCCTGAATTTTGGGAGTGTTCCTGCTGAGTTTTCCCCTCCTGGTTTGGGATTGGAGAGAGAAATCCTTGTCACTCCCCTCTCCTCTGAAGCTGTTCCCTGGCGAAGACCAGGGACTATATAAGATTTCCCCACTCCTGCGCAAGGAGGAGCACCTGCTGACTTGAGCTCGGTAGCCCATTCCTTGAATCACCTCTTGTTTCCCACCCCACTCCGAGATTCATTCCTGGTAGCCCCTTCGCGAACTCCTTCTCCTCCAAGTTCTCCTCCACCTAATATTCCTATGGTTGGTGCTAACCCCCCTATGACCAGAATGGAGGCTATTATAGCCGCTAGGTATGCTCCCCTTGTGTTACCTCAGCCCCTCAACGCCCTCCCGGTAGATGGTTACCTCAAGCAACTACCCAAATTCACGGGTGAGGGGGACGTAACTGCAGATGAGCACCTAGAAGCCTTTTACAGTTTCACAGATGACAATGTCATCATGCATGAAGACGTATGGATGAGAATTTTGGTCCACAACCTCCAAGGAGAGGCTAGAAAATGGTTCAAGGCCCTGCCTTCTGGATCTATTGATGGGATCGAAGCACTAGACAATGAATTTTTGAGACAATGGGGAGATAAAAAGGATTTCATGTATTACATGATGGAGTTTGGGTCGTTGAAGAGAAAGGAAGGAGAGTCTGTCTCCGACTTCTCCAAGAGATTTAATAAAATGTAGAACAGAATCCCTACTGAGATAAAGCCCTCCGAAGCCTCTGCAAAGATCACTTACTCCAATGATTTTGATCCTGATTTTTGCCTATTGCTGAGGGAGAGAAGAGCCACTACCCTGGCCCTCATGCAGGATGCATTCATGGAAGTAGAATCTAACATATTGGCTGTTGACCGACTCAGGAACGCTGCTGATAGAAACATATCCAAGAAAAGGCCTGAAGCTTCCTCATCCAGTTCCTCTCCCTTGCCCCATCAGACAGATGAGACAACTAGAGAAATAAAATCGATTGTTGACAAGATAGAAAGGTTGGAATTAGAAGGGAAGCCCATGTACAGAAATCCCCAAAACACTGATAATAGAGGTTTCAGATGACCTGCTAACCATGTGCCTCAGTTTTTCTCGAGGGAACAAAGGGGAAAATACAGAGATGATCAAAGGGTTCAAACCCCCCTCCAGAACAACCTAGTTGATCATGAGGAAAGAGAGGAGATAGATGAGTTTGGCCTGGAAATTCACTGTATCGAAGAGATTCCCCCTTTTCCCCACTTGACTCAATCTGCATATGAGAGATCTTTGATGAACATTCAAATCCATGAGTTAGGGAAGGGAGAAAGGGCTGGTCATACCTTTGACAGGTATAATCTCAGGTCGAGGAGGAAAGAAAGAGACTTTGACAGCCCAGACCAGCCCCTCATAACAGATAGGCCTATCAAATCTGCAGCATCCACTACTAAAGAGAAGAAGACTCAGAGTGCTTCACCAACAACCAAAGAGCCTGTCACTGAGGTAAGAGAAGCTCCTAAACCTAACCCCTCTTTCAATTTTGAGCATGAAATTCAGAAGATTAGGATTCATGTACCTCTCTCTGAGCTAGTTAAAAATGAAGACTTCAAAAGGTCCCTCTCCAAGTTGCTGAAATCTGAATCCCCCTAGCCTCCCTTTGACTCAATAAACCTTCAAGATGAGAAGCCTGCAGTCGTCTTAGGGCCCATGGTAGAAGATAGAGATGATTCATCCCCTCCCTTCTACACATCCCTGAATATACATGATAAAGTGCTACATAAATGCCTCATGGACTCAGGGGCTTCCCATAACCTCATGCTCAAAATAGTAATGGAAGAGCTGGGATTAGAAGTGACCATGGCCTATCATGATTTGTACTCTTTTGATTCAAGGAGGGTACAATGTCTAGGAGTCATCAAGGACCTGGTGGTCTCTCTGTTTCAACTGCCCATGAAGAGTGTGGTCATGGACATTGTGGTAGCTGATGTTCCCCCCAAGTTCGGCATGCTGTTATCAAGGTCTTGGATTAAAAGACTTGGAGGAACATTACAGATGGACCTCACATATGCCACTATTCCGGTCTTTTGAGGAGATCAAAGGAGGTTGTACAGAGAGGCCCAACTAGCCTATATCGTCAGTGATGAAGCAGACCCTACCAATCACCCCATCTTTGCACTTGACACCGACTTGGGGTCTAGTTTGCTACAGCTTACCGATGCCCCTGAAAGCTCTTTACTAATCAGAAAACACCCCAGCCCTGATCATCTGGTTTCCCCTCAAAGCTCCCCTGTGTGGAAGATTCTTTTTAACGGAGCTTCTTCTAGCGAAGGCGCTGGTGCTGGAGTGGTTTTCATATCACCTTGTCAAGAAGTCGTGTCTCTGTCATACAAGCTGGAATTTGAAACTACCAACAATGTGGCAGAATACGAAGCTCTTGTTCTGGGTATGAGGGCTGCAAAGGAATTAGGAATTGAAGAGTTGTCCGTGTTCGGAGATGCAGAATTGATAATCCAACAGGTCAGGAATGTTTATCAGGCCAAGCATCCTCGGCTCAGGAGTTACAGGAATGAGGTATGGGAACTGATTGACAACTTCTTCTAAGCTTTCAACAATACTTTTGTTCCAAGGGAAGAAAATACCTCGGCCGATTCCTTAGCAGTATCGGCTAGTCTGTTCAAAGCCTCTCTGCCACCAAGGATCCATGGTGAGGTCGAAATAAGATACAGACCATCCATCCCAGACAATGTAAAGCACTGGGAGGTATTTGAGGATGACATTGAAATCAGAAATTTTCTTGAAAATGTCGAGGCGTTTTCGGCACTACACATTGATCAAGATCCCGACCTAGAGGGAGAACCTCAACCCGAGGTGTTTGCAAATAAAATAGCTGATCACCAGATTATTTAGCTGCCTAGCAATCATATTCCAAGGGGACTAGTCCCTTTAGAAAGGCTATTTAACATGAATGATGTGGCAGTAAAGGGTGGTGTTTCAAGAAAATATGCTGACATAGACGAATGTAACATCAACACACAGGAGGAGCCTAGGTTTGTCAAATTATCAAGCAGTTTGACCGGAGAACAGAAGGACGAATATGTTGAGTTGTTGAAAGAATTTGCTGATGCGTTTGCATGGACATACAATGACCTCAAAACTTACGACACGCCTGTCATTGAACACAAGATTCCACTGAAAGAAGAGGCTAAGCGATTCAGGCAGAAGCTGAGACAGATAAATCCCATGTTTCTACCTATCATGGAGAAAGAAGTGAAGAAATTACTAGATGCCAAAATTATCGTCCCTCTGAGATATTCCGATTGGGTGGCCAACTTGGTCCTAGTAAGAAAGAAAAGCGGAGAAATCAGACTCTGTGTCGATTTCAGGAACCTGAACAGGAACTCAAGGAAGGAAAATTACCCCCTGCCCAACATGGAACACATACTGCAGAGGGTAACTGGAGCGGCCAAGATATCCATGATTGACGGCTTCTCTGGATATAATCAAATATCAGTCATACCAGAGGACAGGGAAAAAATGACTTTCACCACTCCTTGGGGCACATTCATGTATGCCAAAATGTCTTTCGGATTGATGAATGCAGGGGAAACATTTCGGCGAGCCATGGACATAGCCTTTATCGGGGATAAAGATAAGTTTGTGGTAATCTACCTGGATGATATAACGGTTTTCTCCAGGACTGACAGAGAACACTGCAGTCATTTGAGGAAAGTTTTTCTGAAATGTCGGAGGTTTGGCCTATCTTTGAATCCCATAAAATCTTTGTTTGCTACGAAAGAGGGGAAATTATTGGGACATATAGTATCGGCAGAGGGAGTGAGAATCGATCCCAGCAGGGTGGAGGCAATTCAAGCCTTGTCAATTCCCAGGTCTAAAAAGGAGGTTCAGGCTTTTTTGGGGAAAATCAATTTTCTAAGGAGGTTTGTCTTGAATTTTTCCGAGCTGGTGAAACACATCACGACCATGCTCAAGAAGGGAAACGAAGTGAAATGGACCGATGAGCCCAGGGCCTCTTTTGACCAAATAAAAAGGGCATTGACTGAGGCACTTGTGCTTATTAGTCCCGACTATTCCAAAGAGTTCCTAATTTTCTCCTTTGCTTCTTTTGATACAGTGGCAGCGGTCTTATTGCAGAAAAATGAGGAAGGGCGTGAACAACCCATCGCCTTCTTCAGCAGAGCATTAAGAGATGCAGAAACCAGGTATGAAATCATGGAAAAGCAGGCTTATGCCTTAGTGAAGGCCCTCAAAGCCTTCAGGATCTATGTCCCACACTCAAAGGTGATAGCATATGTCCCTTCAGCTTCTGTGAAAGATATCCTTATACAGCCTGACATGGATGGGAAAAGAGGGAAGTGGATTGCCAAGATCATAGAATTTGATCTGGAGATTAAGCCCACCAAGTTGACAAAAGGACAGGGTTTAGCCAAGTTACTGGCTGAGTCCAACTGCAAATCCCTGGGAATCAGCCACATCAACACCTTCTCAAAGATACATCAAACTGAGTCATCCGATAAGAATTCTCAGGGTGCCTTATCACTAACAACATGCCCCTGGTACAAGGATATCTTGTACTTCCTACAAGAGTTGAAGCCCCTCGATGGAATGGGAAAAGGTAAAGCGAGGGATCTTAAGCTCAAGGCGGTCATGTACTGCCTCATTGACCAAACCTGGTACTGGAAAGACCCTCTAGGGGTATTTCTGAGATGCCTGGACCCGCAGGAGGCCCAGAAGGTTACATTTGATTTTCATAATGGCCTTTGCGGAGGTCATCATTTCTAGAAGACCACAACCCACAAGATACTCCAAGCGGGATATTACTGGCCCACCTTGTTCCCTGATGTCTGCAGAGAAATCAGAGCTTGCATAAAATGCCAGAATTTCTCAGGAAAGCAACAGCTCAAATCCCTGCCATTAAAGCCTGTGGTGGTTTCAGCACCCTTTCAGCAGTGGGGATTGGACTTCATTGGAGAAATTCATCCTCCCTCAAGTGGCCAACACCGCTGGATCCTCACTGCGACAGACTATTTCACCAAATGGATAGAAGATATCCCCACCAGGAGCACTTCCCACAAAGTAATTATTAGCTTCCTGGGGGATATCATTACCAGATTTGGCTGTCCTAGAAGAATTGTCACTGATAATGCCTCCCCCTTCAGGTCTGAGCCTCTGGTCAAGTTCTGTGAACAGTATGGGATTTCACTGATTCACTCTACTCCCTATTACCCTCAAGGCAATGGACTGGCATAATCTTCCAATAAAAGTCTAATCAAGCTCATTAAGAAGTTGTTGGAAGATAACAAAAGGGCATGGGATTCAAAACTCAAATTTGCTCTGTGGGATGATCGGGTAACAACCAAGAAATCCCTAGGCATTTCACCTTTCCAACTTGTTTATGGGACAGAGGTGGTTTTCCCTACTCAGCTCGCCTTACCTGTGGTGAAGTTATTTCAAGACTACGAGGGAGAACCAGATCATATTATCAGAAGAATTCATCAGATAGTGGAAGTGCAGCAGATCCGAGAAGAAGTGAAAGACGCAGCTTATAGTCATCAACAGAAGATCAAGCAGGCTTTTGACAGAAAGGTCAAGAAAAAGGAGTTTGAGGTCGGAGACTTAGTATTCAAGTGGGACGCACCCAGACAGGATAAAGGCAAGCACATCAAATTCGACTCCCTCTGGATCGGCCCCTTAGATTTTCTCCAACAACACCTATGGGTTGCAGGATCTGGAAGGTGAAGAGGTTTTCAACAACCCAGTAAATGGGCATTTTCTGAAGAAATGTTTTATTTGAGCCTTAGACGGCTCCTCTGTTTGTAAATATTGTCTTTTAGTTCTTTGTTTTGTTTCTTTTTGTATGTTTTCAGCCTAATAAGTGACTCCATAGCCCAATAGCAAGGCACTGAAGCTGCGGAAGGAGTTCTTAGAGCATCGCAGGGATGACTCTATCCCCCATGGAGCCTAATGTTAGCGATATTTCTTGTCTCGGGATTAGGTGTACTCAGGTATGCAGTTTGCACGAGAAGCACTTGAGCATATCACGAGAGAATCTCATTTTGTAGCAGCAAGTCAAGCAAGCGAGCGGGAAAAGTTTTATCTTCAGCAGTCGAGAACCATCCTCAAAGCAAATCGACGGTCAGAATATTGCAGAGGATATCGACTAAATCCCGTCAGCCATTAGATCTTGAGAAGTTGCGCCGAGGTTAAGCCCTAGTGTGCAGAGGAGGAGTCCCGGGGAGTCATCGGGGTTTCAAAGAGTAAGAGAACTGAGACCTTTTGAGTCTCGAAAGGTCGATGGAGGTCCTAGCCGTTGATCCTGGCAGGACACGCGTCAGACATCAAGAGGAGAGTCGGGGTTTCAGTTCATCGGAGTTTTCGAAGACAAGAAACTCTTGCATGTAGGAATCGCGATCCACGATTTCCCGACTGGATCAGAACCGTCCGTCTGCAGGGACACGTGGCGAGAGATCCCACAGAGTCGGGGATCGGGGAATTGAAAGTCTCGTGCACACGACAACGGGAATCGCGATATCCCGATACGCGATTTCCTGACGGATTTAAGGACTGTAGTGCAATATGGGTGGCAGGATTTCGCGACGGGGGACGGACCGTTGACAGGTCAACGACCATGAGTCATCGGGGATCGGAGAATCGTGAGTCCTGAGGATGCGTGCACATTGACGTCGCAAACCCCGAAACCCCGATGGAAAGATATATGGCTGTGGGCATATGGTAGTAGGTCACATGGACCATTGTATAGCTCGGATGGGCTAACGCATAAGGTGCATCGGAGAATCGGAAATTGGGGAAACAATTTACACAAGGTCACAGCCCATGGTCACTGGGGAAAGAAAAGAACCGCGTGAAAGGGGCCAAAGGCGTCGGGTTTCAGTCACAGGGAGGCCCGTCACAACCTCCAGTTGCCATCGGACTCGACCTCGATCCTGGTCTTCACTTGGAGTAAATGAAAGCAGGAAGGGGTGGTTGAAACCTCTCTTCATTCATTAAGTGCGAAGTATGGAGAGTCTGGTAAGCGGTTCGCTCGAGAGGGTCCTGTGTACCCATTCTTTCAGAAAATCCATGCCGAGTCCTCGACTAGCCGGAGAAGGTCTGCACATGCTAATTCGGCATTGACTGATTCAACTACTTCCCCTGCGGGAGCCATGCGCAGTTAAGGTGGTCTCCGACAAAGAACATCAGTATGAGTTTGACTGAAGGGACACCAAGCCTTGGGCGGCTGGGCACGCCTCTGCTAGGCGTTTTCCTCTGAGTATATAGACTCACTCTTTGTATTTTGTAAAGGATCGATGGTTGAGCAGAGCTCCCGGTTGTGAAGTTTTAATGAAGCACTGTTATCTCTGGTTATGTATGAACTCTTGAGACTTCTTTCCTTATGGATGCCAGTTTCTTTCATATCTTTGTTTAAACTATGTTAGAGCAGCTCGGAATTGGAGAATCCAGTCGAGTTGTAGCTGTCATAGGATGATGTAGAATTTGATCACTGTGACTGTCGCATTGCCTCTAATCAGTCTTTGTGACTTCCTTAACGTTGAACGACTTGGAATTGGAGAATCCAGTCAAGTCCCTTTATCAGTACCTCGAAGCCCTGAGCCTGAGGATCTCGCGTTCGGGGTTTTTCTTCTACAAATTGCCGAAAGCCTGTTTCTCGAAGTAGTTTGTTAACTCTTCTCATCAAGTCTTCCACTTACTCACCCTTTAATCAACCGACTGGATGAAGTTAGGATTCCAGACCTCTTTTGTTCTTTATGTACCAGACTCAGTCTTTGAGTTAGAGTGACATCTCCTCGAGTCTCTGTCCCTTTGATCACCCATAAAAAACCACTGTGAGATAAAATTGATGGGCGTCGAGCTCTGCTCCTGTTAGCAATCCAGGAGTGACTTCCGTTGCCAACACTAAGCATAAAATACCTTAATTGCAAGCGATGGTTATACATTACCTAACTTAGCATAATGAAGGGTTTCCTTTCCGAGTGTTTACTATATTGTATTATGTCTAGAAAGCATACGATGACCTCCTTTAATGTCATAATAGAATAACCTATATATAAAATAGAATAGTGAAATGCATGGAAATAATTAGCAAAGAATTTATAGTGAATATTAGTGAAATTGTAGCAATCATGTGAAGGAACTCCACAAGAAAGTAGAAGATATTGAGGTTAGAGTTGGAGTAATTAAATACAACATGGTTCTATTCGAGGATGATATTTATGATCATTAGTATCATATCTATGATCTATCCAAGTTGTCCACAAAAGAAAAATCTAAGAATTTTTCAAACAAATTAAATAGATACAAGTACTCTTAAATTTGTCAAATGCAAATGCACTTTATAGTGATAATGGACTAAAATGACATTTAATGTGATTTCACAACTAAATTGTGGAATCATTGTTAACTTGTTTTTATGCATGGCAAAGAAATATATATATATGGAAGTTATGAAGAAAAAGGGGAAGTGGAAATGTCAAACAAGATGTTGAGATTCATTAGAGGTGGTAATGTCAGATTTTTTTTTAAAAAATGCATGGATTTATTTATTGTTGAAGGAGGGGTGTGCTCTTATGACAATGACACCGATGGATATAGGGAATTTTTATTGAGATATAGGCATTATGTGAAAAACTAGGAACCAAACCCACTTCTTAAGTTGGACATCAATTTTGTTATTAATGAAATGCCAAAAGCTTTAGTAAATGTTGTAGGGTTTATAATTAGTTCATGTCTTGGAAGCATGTACAAGCTTTCCAATTTTGTTTTTGAGGGGCATGATGGAAATAACAACATGGTTTGTGTAGTAAAATCAATAGCTACGGGGAAGGAGTTGTTGATCGATTACAGTTTGAATAGAATTAAGGAAAGAGGTAATTATGTTTTATAATTTATAGTCGTTATTTATTGATTGTGTTTGATTATGATTTGTAATAGTTTTATCTTATGCATATTTTATCTAATTAACATACGAGTGTTTACATTGCAGATTGATTCAAGCATTTATGTTAGGTTTTGGTTCATTTAAGGTTTTTATGTATCTCAATAGTTGAATGGGTGAAAATGATCCAGTTGATGGTCTCATTAGAAAAATAGCTTCCACCTCCATGATTTCACTAAACTAGGTTCAAATCCATCACATGGAATGACATTTACAAGCATTTTACAATCACAAATTAGAACAAAAGACAAAAAAATTCCAAGCCATCATGAATGAATTATATTATGGATATGGATTCCTATTATGTAGATGGTACTAATTTTGATCATTATGTTGATTCATCCCATCTCCTCACCATATTCATTCACCATGGGCAATGAGAATATAAAAACAATATAATCACATACATAATTTTGAATACCCCATACACTAGAACATTCATCATTGCTATATTTATGAAGTCCACCAACATAATTCTTACCAGCCTCCTTAACACCTATTTTCCTATCTCCAAGTAGAAGAGCATGCTCATAATATAAATGATTGTGTACTCTAAGCATACTACAAGTACCCCATGGAATTATTTTAGCCCAAAGAAACATCTCCGTTATCAAGTTCCATCACATGGCAAAGTGGTGAAATATCCATGAATTTTAGACCCATCCCAACCTAAAATCGTGGCATAAATTCAGTTTTGAAGATGCATGGTTTGAACTTATGCCGCGTTATGAAGAATATTGGGCATTGGTGTGCCCCTATGGGGAAAGTGATTGTACATGTTTCAATGATGATTTTTAGGAATATAATAAAGTTAATTCATTAATGAATGTTTAAGAATATGTTTCAATGATGATGATTTGTTCATGAATGTGAATTAAAAGTTATATAAATATGAATGTTTAACTTAACATCTATTGAAACTTGAAAGATTCAAAGTTATGTTTTGTTGAAAGTTTCCCCACTTTGAAGATTGGTTTGATGTAAGTGAATAAACATTAAGTAAATAAAATGTTTCAAAAATTATTTTCCAAACGAACTTAATGTCAAAACATGCTTTGTCAAAACTTAATGTCATATTATCATAACTGGAAAGTCCAATGCTTGCACTATTCTTTTCCATAGTAATATGGCCATGGTATTCAAGGAAAATATTTGCAAAATGACATGTTGATCTATTACAATTTGAACCAAATTAAGGAAATAAGTAATTATGTTTTATAATTTTTAGTCATTATTAATGGAATATTATGAGTGAATATGATTTGCATTAGTTTTATCTTATTACATCTTTTATATAATTAATATATTGGTGTTTATGTTGCAAGTTTATTGTGGTAAAGAAATTGTAGGGCAAGCAATATAATATAACTTTTGTATGTATTTTTTATCAATATTTATTATTTTTCTAATCCATCTTAACTTTTGTTTGTTCGTAGGTTTCCACCCTGCCTCATCATGGTGATGATTATGACTTTTATGATCATATTGACCCTCTCGTGTCTATCATAAAACAAGTTAAAATGGACACAAGAACTAGCAAGTTTGATCTTAGATAGTTCTAAATAAAGCATCAAAAGACAATAATGGTTTCTTTCAAGGATCAATTAGTTCAATGTATGAAAGTTTGAAATTTTATGAACTCAATTACTTGAATGCATGCAATTTCTTAATTTTGATGAATTATAACTGACATAAAATTGTTTTTTATAGCAATTCTTAAGACAATATGTAATGGGAATTGGGAGTAGCACAATGTCATCTACTCCTGGAGCCTCTACTAGTTCTCCTACTATTGGTACCCCTACTCATACACCTACTACTAGTGCACTTTCCCTTGCATCTATTTCTAGTGCCTCGACAACTACTACACCTAGTACTGCTCATTCTTATACTCTTGCTTCTTCCTATACCCATGATTTAGATATTGATTTGACTTCCTCATCAGTCATAATCGTCAACAACATTGGGGAATTTCTTATTTATTTACGCATGGATGATGAACTTGACCATTGAAGGGATAAAAAATCCATGGTAATTACTAATCCCTCAACTTAATTTGATTTTATAAAAAAAAATGTATTTTAATGTTGATTTTATAAGTCTAATCATAATATATGATTGCACCATTAGGGAATAACTTGTTTTATGAAAAATTGCATGAGAAGGCATTAAGTATTTTTGCATTGGCGATCAAAACTGGATATAAACACCAGAATCCCAATTTGAAAAAAGAGTTGATTAATCACATGGTGCACCTTTTTTTATCTAGTATTCAACTAAAAGGTGGCTTCTTATATGGTAGGGAAGTATTTGAAAATAGTGTGGGGCACCTACCACACAAATATAGTATGCTACTCTATCTATAAGTATCCTTCACTAGTTCCCAAAAGTGAGTGGGATGACTAGTGGAGGATTCTAAGAACAAGAAGATGAAAAAAGAGGGAACATAGCTAATAGTTGGAGAGCCATAAAAGTAATTATGATATAATATACATTGAACTTATAGTTTTTCATTTGACTTGACTGATTAAATAACATTAACATGTGCTTCAAAATTTAGATAGGCTTAAAGACACTTCGAAGGCCACTAAAGATAGGTTGTGTGGAAAAAACTTGGCCCCAAAGGCTATGTTAAAGTAAAAGGGAGATATGTAAGTACTATAATTTAAAATATCTCATTATTGAATTGTTCAACTATTATTTAAATATAAGTCAAAATTGATTGCATTATGTTATGATATGCAATCAGTTGATTATAAAAAAATTCCCACTACAGACAATCTAAAAATTTCCTTGAAATGGGAATATAAATCCTTGGTTGAATTGAAGAAAGGTAGGGCAAACAATACTCTTACTATGAATGTGGAGGTAAATAAGTGAAATATGTTTTTAATGATTAATTATAAAGATGTTTATGGATTATGGATTATAAAATAATTATAAATGTTATTGCATGTGCATGAAGATGTTGTTATGGATTATGAGCCCATTACTAAGGATATTGGAGGTTATTAGCTAGAGGTTGAGAGTACGCCCATGCTTACTACGCCACGTACTAATCATAGTAATTGTATGTATAATGAATTGTACTAAATTGGATGTTTCATCGATAATAAATTATGTTTTTTATGTTCATATGATAAGAACAAAGTAACTTATAAATGGTTTGATTTTATTCTAGATGTGGGTCCTACTTGGTCACGTGCATAGAGAAATATTTTTCATTTTCAACAACAATGCCTATTGAGAGAAGAGGATTATCAAGAAGAAATGACAATATCAAAATTATGGACATGATGAAGGAAAAAAGGCCTAGGAGGAAATAGTGTAGTAAACATAAACATGATGTATGATTGAAATGCATAGACATATAATTAGTACATTTGATAATATTTTATGTTACTTTTGGTTGGTATATATGATGTTCTTATTTTAATTCCACCACTTTGACACTATGATCTATACTAGCATTTTTTTATAAGTAAATTGGGTATGGGGAAATGAGAGTGATGTTGGGAGGAGAGAGCAGTGTTATATCATATTTTTCCACCACAATATCTAAGATGCCTTTTTTTTCTTTTCTTTTTCCCTCTCATATCCATAGTCGGATGCTTGGGATCATTTACCAATCTGTTAAAAAATCCTTCCTAGCAAACCAATTGCACTTCTATCTCACTAAAGGAGTGAGTACTCATGCGTTCCCTTCAAAAAAGGTGTGAGTGCCTTCAAAAAGCACTAAAAGATATAAAAAACATGAAAATTGCGTGCTCCTAAGTGGGGTTTACAAGAAAAATAACTTTGTAACTCCTTAAAACCGGTGGAAAAATGGTCTCAACCATCTTGAAATGGTAAAAAAGAGGCGTAATGGAAGGATAATGTTACAAGCACTATTGTTATACCAGAGTTATCCTCTAGCCTAAGTAGTCGAAGCCATCACATACCTAATTTTTTTATGACCTTCATATCCATAGAAATACATGTTTTCCAAAGTTCCCATCTCCCTTTCTTGTCATTAAGGCCTAATATCCCTTGACCTTCCTCATACTTGCACAGAGAAAAGCATTGGAGGTGAAGAAGTTTTGAGTGTCCTAGGGACAAAGGAATCTGAAAGAGGTTTACAAACGATGATGGTATAAATATTAAGTACATTTATTTGTATGGTCATTATTTATAATGAAATGAAGATCTCTCTTCTCCCCCCACCCTCTCCAAGTATACCACTTGTTGTAACAGATATTAAAATCGACTATGCTGCCCAAGGTACCTGGTTTTAGAAGATTTATCGGCAAGGTGTTGCTTCTATAGTGTTCTTGACAACACATTTGAACTTCGGGATGCACACACTTATGCTCTATTTGGTGAAATTGTTGTTGCTCAAAGGGTCATCTATGAAAAATGTTGGGATGATTTCCTTTTACATCTCACAATGAACATATTTCCAGCAATTCAGTGCCCGAATGATCTTGCTGAGAAGTATTGCTTGGAGCTGAAGCTTTGTGATGTTAAAGCTCTCAAATCTATTTACAAGTCTTTCGTTGAAAGGCTAAGAATACAACAGAATGGAAGCATGACCTTCATATAGCAGTGGTCTTGCAAGTGTGGCAAATGTTGAATACTTAAAAGTGATCAGCTAATCCAATTTTTGAGACCAGAGGGCTTGGGCTTTATTCCATTTGCTATGATATGTATTTTTCTGATCAATATATGCCTGGAGGTTCTGATCCGCTGTGCTTAATCAAATTGCTCAAATATTTTGAGTCAATCACTACATTCATCTTCTACCTGTAAACAGAGCTGAAGAGATTGACAGAAATTAAAACTCTCTGGTTTCTGTTATGAGAATTAGATGAACAAAAATAGGTAGTACACTTGCATCATGATCATTGGATAACAGATAGCGGAGACGAGATGACGAGCCTCAAGGACTACGTGACCCGAATGAAGAGGGGCAGAAAGACATATATGCCATAAGGCAACTGCATGAGTACGATGAAAATGAGAATTTTTACGTGTAAGTATGAGTTGGCGAAGAGGAAGATTCAACGAGTGAATTCAGTGCACAGTAGAGTGGAGTGGGCCTTCAAATAATTTGGGGAAAGAATGGCCTCCTACTATTGCCACTTCTTTGCTTCACTCCAGTCAAGGCAGGCGGAACTTCAACAGCAAGATATTTTACCATATTTCCTCCACATTTTGTTCTAGCCGACATAGATAAGGACAAATGTCATTGTTCATTGGCAAATGCATGGCCTCCCACTATTGGGTTTGTCTCTTCTCGGTGCAGTCCAGTCTGGCCTGCCAAACTCAAACAGTCTGTGCATTTAATGATTTTTAGTGAGGAAACGTAAGAACCTGCCAAGAATCAGCACGACAACCGCATTCCAGAAAGATGGGTTCGATATCCTATTCGTAACAAGAATGATTTCGCTCAGACGCATTATATTACATTGAATGAATACGAAAACGCTTCAGGAGAACTCAATGCCAATAATGATGGATCCGATTATGAGAATCTGACTAAGGGCTCCTTGTTGATAGTCGCTAGTTGCATTAGTATACAGGCTAAACTGAGTACAAGATATTCGGCTAACTATTCTAGCGCAACCCTGATGTGTTTTCTGACCACCATACAATCAGCTGTTGTAACCCTAAATTTTTGAACGAGAACATCCTTATGTGTGGGCCATAGAGTGGAATATCAAGCTTTTGACTTCAGTCTATTCGGGAGTTGTGGCCTCTGGAATATCGATCTGTATAATAACATGGTGCATTCGGTGAAAAGGGCCTCTGTTTGCGATAATGTTTGGTCCATTACTCCTCATAATCGTGGCCGTCATGAGCTCCATAATCTTTGACGAGAAGCTCCATTTAGGAAGTTCATGGGTTTATGAAGAATGACAAGGATGCATGCGTAAAAGGGGCACATAGGAAATGATTCTTCAATGCATATCATTCTTTAGCGAAGATTTGGAATCATCCAGGGTTACTGCAAATAGCCAAAGAGGACAGAGACTCTCAACAAGGCGATGATACAGTTGAGAATTTCATTTTGGATGCTAGCTTCAACGATGATGATACAGATCAAGACTTCTTCAATGGAGATAAGATAAAAGGTAAAGTGGATTGGAAAATAAAAAACAAAGACAATGATTTGGAAGAGGTGCCCTTGCAAGATGATTATAGTGGTAAGATGGTCTTGTGGCAAGATCGCCTGGCCATGAGCTCTGAGCGAGGTGAAAAGGCATTGGTTTTTAGCCAGAGCTTGAGTACATTAGATCTCATTGAGTCCTTCTTGACAAAATTACCTCGACGTGGAAAGAAAGATGAATACTGGAGGCAGGGAAAAGAATGGTACAGACTTGACGGACACACAAGTGGCGCTCAAAGGAAAAAACTAGCAGAGAAATTTAATAATCCTTTAAATAAAAAAGTCCAGTGTGTTTTAATATCAACAAGAGATGGGTCATTGGGTATAAATCTTCTGGAAGCCAATCGTGTGATAATTGTTGATGGTTCCTGAAATCCGACACATGATCTTTAGGCTCTTTTTCGTGTATGGATATTTGGACAGACAAAGCATGTTTATGCCTATCGCTTGGTTGCTCATGGAACAATGGAGGAAAAAAATCTATAAGCGGCAGGTAGCAAAGGAGTGTCTTGCAGCAAGAGTTGTTGATAAGCAACAGGTTCACAGGTCCATGAATAAAGAGGAAGTTTTACTTCTATTCAATCTTGAATATAATGACAATACTGTCAATAATTCTGATGGAGTGAAAGAGCTAAGATTGACCCAGCTAGGGAATACATCAGAAACACCAGTTAATTCTAATGAAATTCCATCAGTTGATATGCTCGGTTCTTCACCAATAGATGCTCCTTTTATGAAGAGATTACTTAAAGATCATTACTCGAGTTGGATTGCCAACTATCATGAACATGAAACTCTTCTCCAGGAGAATGAAGATGAAAGACTTTCCAAAGAAGAGCAGTGATTTTAAAAGCTGGTGAAGCCATTCCTCTTTCTGAGGATCACAAGCCGAATAGAGGTGATGAGCGCCAGCGCATTGAGCAAGTTGGAGGCAATGTTAGGTGGGCTGGAACATGGAGAGTAGGAGGTGTGTTGGTTGTATCTCATGCATTTGGTAACCGTTTACTGAAATGCTTTGCTGTTGCAGAACCTGAGATTCAGGAAGAAATTATTATAGATGATGTGTAATTTCTTGTTGCTGTGGCAAATGACCGCTCAAGGAACTGTTCCAGATCTCCAGCGTCTGAAGGTTGCGGAGATCCCCAATGCTAGCAGGATGACAACCGGCGTTAAAAGAAAATCAAACGCATGGATTACACACAGAAACCCCTATCCACATGTCAAATGATTAATAACGGTTCAACGAAGTGGGCAGATGCACCTGGCAGTGAGTTCCAGAAGACGAACCATTTCGTATTCCTCTAAACAGAAGAGTTTTATTTTTCTTTTAAAAGACTGATGTATGCAAGATTAACGAGGGGAAACCTCTTTCGAAGAGAGTTTCATTGTAATGAATGAGTTTTTGTAAACCAGATTGGAGTAATAAAGACGATTTTTTCTTGCGACTGTGAGATTCATCACGGTCGATTTCTTTCAGCATGTTTTTATTCTTTTCAGCTGTGTTAAATCTGTTCGGATTTCATTATAGATGTTCCTTACTCATAGTTGATATTGTCTTTACCATATCTTTATGTCTTCCTTAATCCATCACGACTACATTACATTTTGTTTTCTTCTAACCGATGTGCTTCGTTATACTTTAGTACGACCACTACTATAACGAATGGATTTGGGTTTTTTGTAATTGTTTATTGTCTTTCCTCTGCCCCAACTATCAGTGGTGTAAGAACAATCTGCATTTTCAGAATTCTGCATATATCCTTTGCTACATTGGCCTTTCCTTTTTCTTTCTGCTACCACATCATGATTTATCAAAGCACTGAAAGATAGACTTACTTTGCCTCACTTTCCGCAAGTTATTTGATCTCTGCTATTGTCTCTTTTCCTCAGTTTTCATTTGACTCCATGCCCAATGGACCATTTCCCTGGTTTAACCCCCAAACTCCAAAAATCCAAGACCATCTTTTACCCACAAATCTGCCCATCTTTTTCACGTTTACTTCAATTTATTTTGTGACATTTTTCGAGAGATCCCTCTTGGGTTGGAAGAGGGAAGCTTCCAATCCAAAGTGGTTCGAGGTTGCCTCGGGATTGATTTGCTGCAACCCATTTCAGTTCTGAGTGTCAACACCACCTTTGTATATTTTACATGCTAGGATACAGTTGTTATCCTAAGTGTGTTTCTAGATTCCTATATTGTCTCCTCCTACCTTATCTCTTGATGAGGTGTCGATGTAAGAACAATTGAGGTGGTTTCATTATTGTATTATATATTTGTATTATTAAGATGAATACGATGTTGAGAATTATGGCTTGAGGCCTTTTCCGCCAATTTTCTTGTCCTAATATTCTTATGCTCAATTTCTTCAATTGGTATCAGAGCTCCTATTTTCTTAAGGGCCTGGTAATATTGATACCCATGGTAGTTTTCCATGGAAGGTAAGGTGCAGCAAGAGCATGCAACGAAATGTACAAATTGGCACACGAGCTACATCGTCGAGGAAACAAGCGATTACTCAAATTATTCAACGATTACATTTGATAATGAGGCTAGGCTCAAATCAGATTGGATGGTTGCAATGCGGATCAAGGGAAATGGAATAAAGCAACATCGATCAAATCTCTGAGAGGTTTATCTTTGATCTGGTGTGTTCTATTTATTGACATTGGTAGTGCACTGTTTTCTGTGAGAAATTCGCAGTGTTTTATTTTCTTTGGGGTTTTTATATGGTCGATCTTAATTATCTTGTATTTTACACATTTGAGATCCATACAACACTATGTAAAAATGATACATTATTATCCATCCCTTTATGCTTGATTTACCTTCCAGTTGTGGATCTAGACTAGAAGTTAATGGTTACTCTGCGGTTTATTTATTTTTGTTTTCTGTAATAAAAACACCGATAGTGCTCCCATGAAAATATGTATTATTAAATCATTCTACTAAAACAACAGCTTCATGCAGATCTTTTGGGAGATCTCGGTTTTCCATAGGTTACAACCTGATCATATACATCGCCAAAGGGAGTGGGATCGTACTCATCGAACCAGGGTCGCGCAGGGTTTGAATGGTCGATCTCTACAATGGAGAAAGCGAAATATATCGGGTCAAACATTCGGGTCAAACATTGAAGGATTTTTCATCTACCCAGGAAATTTGTCAGTTGTTTATCCGATCTGATACACTACATCAACGATATTCTCTTTATTCTTTTACTACAACACTTCACCTAGCTCCGTCCAGAAAAGGAAAACCGGTCTCAGCGATTTATTGTTTTAATTTAATCTGAAGTAGTGTGCACAGATTTGATGCACATAGTGGAAAGTAACAAGGAGCACACGGCCCCACACATCAGCTAGAATCAATTCCCATTGATTTGATGTTAGACGTCTCGTGGTTTTCCAATCTGTAAGAATCCACCCTCACTTGAATCTGTTGCATCGATCAATGGTTGATTTCTCTTGCTTTCCAGAAAATCCCTGCACTCCATCTATCTATCTATCCAACGATCGATCCAAATTCATAATTGTTGGTATGTTTTTTTTAAGATCCAATCTCCAAATCTGGAATAGTCTATACCTCATCCACGGTATTTATCCGTTATATTATTCACTATCCCACTTATTTTCTTTTTGTATATTGATGCCCATGTTTCTTGTGCATTGAATTGTTATTAAGAGTGTTTATATTAAGAGAAATGATATCTATTGTTGCTCATGTTTCAATCTTGCACTGCTAGTAGATCGACATTCCTATTTCCCAATGTATCTAAGAAGAGAACACCAAGGGCGCTTCTATCATTAGATGGCTTCCCACATGGATCGTGCATGATTCTTCAGATCTTTCTATATTTTTCCACCGTAGCAAATTCCTAGACTTCCATTCCATGGAGATCGAATATTGTCATTGTCGTATAGCTACATTGATTTTCCCATAGCAGTTCCACTCTCCTTTTCCCACAGATCAGCTACATCGGACAACTTTGAGCCCATTCTCATTGTAATGATCTGCCATGATGATGGCTCTACTTCCTCCTTGTGACCGGCTCTACTGCACCCGATCTACTCAAACCCACGTGGTTTTGTGAAAGATCGCCCAAAGGATTTGAACCCTAAATTGTTTTCTCTGTTTCAATTGTTTTTGCAATCAGACTATTGTAAAAATGTTGATGCAGAATATACCTCCATGAAGAACATAAATTGCAGAAATTCCAACTATTCAATGGTTCGAATCACACATGGCATGAGTAACGTGGACCATGGTATATTGTTTCTTATGAAAATTCTAAGTCGCTACATATCTTAATATGGCCCCGTATGAGAATGGGAACAATCTTGGTAAGGTCGGATTGTAGTGTGTCTTGGCAGTTATTTTTTGTCAATCAACAAATCAAAATAGCGTGTGGCACCAACAAAACTCTAATAAACCTAGGATATCCACATCTCAAAGATCTCCTCATCAACAATTTGCTTAACAAACATGCCCTTCACTCGATGCAGTTATGACAAGATGTTATAGATTGCAGTCCTTGGTGGTACATAATCGCATAGATCTCCCATGATTTCCAGATCTCCAGCAGGCAACACACGATTTCTAGCAAGTAATCGATTAAGTTATTCTTGTTTTTTGCACCAATTTGGCAGTGATCCAATCCAACAATCCTGTTATCCAATCAAATCTAGTGATCCAGATCCACTTTGCAACATTTTTTCATCCTGCCCATGATATCCTACGCTAATATCTCCACATGCCTCCAATGGTTGTGTGCATCAACGTGTATATTTTAAAATATTATATGCCAAAAATTAAATCAAACTTTTATTGGCATTGGGAATTATAAGGAAAAGACAAAGTATTAAAGTGTTTTTTATAAATGTACATTTCAAGGGGGCAACTAGAAGATCATTGTATTTTAAAAGTAAGATTTTATTTGAGGGGGATGAGTGAAGCATTTTTTGCACCATTTTGTAATTATTACAAAGAACTATAGTGTGAGTAAAGAATCATCTTTAAAATAAGAATTTAATGTAATTGAATTATTTTATTACTTCAAAGGCGAACAAAAGTCTACTTGAAGGTTTGGCAATAAGATGTGATGAAAAAAAAAATGTAATTGAGAAGTGAATCGCTCTTAAGTGTAAGATCTCATTGTATCAAGAATAATAAAAGTTCATTTTTTGTGGTGTTGAAGTGTCCTAGATCCACCTGAAATTGAAAAAGGGGATCTTAGGTACACCTTGTGTAGTGTGTGTTGGTAATTTTTTCATGGAGGCTTATATTGTTTATTGTCTAGTTTTGGCATAAACACAATTGCAATTTTTAGCATTTACGCAACACACAAGCTCATGCATAATATTATTCAAGTACAATCAAGCAAAGTAATCAAGAAGCAACAAATATATCAAATTGGAAATCACATCAACAATACAAGATCATAATCAAAGGAGAACTTGACTCAAAAGCATGGACAACACATTTAAATTTGAAGAGTAATTCAACTTCAAAATCAGAATTCATTGTAACTTGCAAATAGTCATTTTGTAAGTTTACTTGTATTTTTTAAATCAAGTTGAGTTGAATTGAATTTGTCATAAGGTGCATTCTCGGTTGAGCCTGACACCCAAGAGTTTTTTGTCATTTTTGAGTCGAAATTGACAAGGTTGAGTAGTTTAACTCAAATCATTGTAAACATCAAGTTTTTAGGTGCATTTTTGGTAGTATCCAACACCCTCAACTTCTTGGAAGAAAGCAAGAAAAGTTCAAGCGAGCCAGTACAAGCGAGTGTGAAGTTCAAGCGAGCAATTCAGGTGAGTGATTTGCAGATAAGCCTTTTTCTGTCAAGTCAAATTGTAGTCAGGATCTATCTGCACAAGGAGACCACATTTAGTGTTTTTGAAATGGCTCGAAATCTCAAATTATTAGAGTTACTAAACACTCTAATAAACACCACTGAAGACAACACAATGATATTGAACAAAGAAATCTTCAATCAGTTCTAACTTGTTTGCAAGTGACGAAAGCTAAAGTTAGACTTCTTCAAGCACAATTCCAACTATTGAATGATGAGTTGATAAATCTCAAAAATCAACAACCAGTGAAGTGTTCCGAACTAGTTTTTTTTCAGAACAGCCCTCTCTATGATGATGATGATGATGTTGATGTTTTTGATCAACAATCGGTGAAGGAACAAATCAACAAGCCAACTTCAGAAGCAAATTCCAATGAAGATGAATCGCAAGAAGAATACGTTAAAGAACAAAGTGATAGAACAAGTATAAGTGAAAATAAATGTGAAGCACGTCATCAAATACAACATGATCTTTCCAAGAGGATCATTTGACCTTGGGAGGAATTAAACTTCAATAGAAATCGACATGGCTTAGGATATGAAAATCAAAACAGTTTTCATATTCCAAATTACTCCAAACCAATTTTGTTTGCGAGCGTTGGATTCCTTCAAGAAAATTCAACTTCAAATGTTGAAGATCAAGATGTTAAGTGCCAACATTGTAATCGAGTTGGTCACAAGGATAATCATTGTTTTGATCTCCATTCTTGCCAACATTGTGGAAAGCATAACCATTCTTCAGATAGATGTTCAACACTGAAGAAACCTGTAAGATTGAAGATTCACTATGAGTGGATTGATCCTTGGAAATGGTCATCAACAACCAAGCAAATATATAAGTCTTACCAAAGAATTGAATCTCGAGTAGAGACCAATATTGTATCATAAAATTTTTGTACCTCACATAAGTGGTCCCCTTATGTCGTAGATTTCAAGCATGGCCCTCACAGGATGAGATAACATGTTTTTTTCCGCATGCCCACTTTGTGTTGTACTCAAACGGAAAAAGTATGGTACTCTCTTGAGCATAGAAGAAGAGAGTACAATGATGAAACTCTCATGCACCTTAAGGGGGGGAGTTCAAAATTCCAGTAACAATGGTTCATGAAACCACTTGTGGTCTCTCCTTTCAGCTGACAAAGGGGGGGATTGATGATGAAATTGATGATGGCATTGAATATGGTTGTCAGACATAAATTTTTTATAACAACAAACAACAAATATGCCAGATGGGCATGAAATTTTCCAAATGGGCAACCACAGTCTGTAGATGGAAAAATTATGATTCAATGACTTGCAATTGAATCATACACAGTATACATTGGGATGTTGTTGGACACCTAAAAGTGTCAAGATTGGTTAGTGGTCATCAAAAAACCATCAGATACATGGTATCAATTGGTTAGTGGTCATCCCAAACCACAGATTCAGAGAGAAATTTTAGTGATACACTGATAGTAGAGTGGTGATACTACATGTTCACCAATTAGCAGAAGACATCAAATTATTCTAGCTAAAATACTTTGCAAAATGATCAAATTGTCAAGCAATCAAGGAATGTTCAGAAATTGCAGTTGTTCACTTCCATATCTCTCTTCCAGTTCGTTTTAGATGAACAAATTCAACATCCAGATTAGTGGTTTTTCAGGCAGTTGTTCATTGTGGCTTAGCTCAAGAGTTTCATCATGAATACATGGAGATATACCAACTTATGCACCTGCTTTGTTGGTATTGTTGTTTGGACTTATGATTGAGGGGGGGAATGTTAGCCTCTTTCTCATATACAATCACTAAGTCCAAGTATACCACCTTTGTATATTTTACATGCTAGGATATAGTTGTTATCCTAAGTGTGTTTCTAGATTCATATATTGTCTCCTCCTAACTTATCTCCTAATGAGGTGTCGATGTGAGAACAATTGAGTTTGTTTCATTATTGTATTATATATTTGTATCATTAAGATGAATACAATGTTGAGAATTATGGCTTGAGGCCTTTTCCACCAATCTTCTTGTCCTAATATTATTATGCTCAATTTCTTCAGTT
Organism: Picea sitchensis; assembly: GCA_010110895.2. Classification (NCBI taxonomy): domain Eukaryota; kingdom Viridiplantae; phylum Streptophyta; class Pinopsida; order Pinales; family Pinaceae; genus Picea; species Picea sitchensis. The sequence continues at coordinate 42,391 of SNQJ01S0037342.1, forward strand.
GTGTCTTTTTTAGTAATTAGAATATTCTTTTAGCATTTGTAGAGGAACTCACTTACCTGATAAATTTAGTTAGAGTAGTTATTTTATGTTCATTTTTATTTCTGCCAATAGTTTGAGGAAGTTTTTTCATTTATGTGTGTGTAGGTTTACAATATTGGATAGGAACAAGTGAAATTGGAGCAAGGGAAACTGGTAAGGATCATCTCCAACCTATCATTTGAACTAGGTAAGATCTATTATAACTAAATAGTAATTATTGAAATGTAATTTCCCTATTCTGCGGTTGGAGATGAACTCTAAGGCCTGTGTCAACCAAGACATAGGGGTGAGGTTATGTTACCAGATAGCTTGAAGGTTCTGAAGGAGTTATATGAGGCCCAACCTAGTCCATTTACCATCTTTCATCATCGATATCACTTCCGCAAAATTAGTTCTTGGTTTCGTGGAATTCTGACGAATCTCGTAATTTGGGAGTATTATTGAGCATTATCTAATTAAATGCAGTAAAGGTGTTATTTGGATCATATTATTTGAGGGGACACATTAGTGTAATAGCTCATTGTAATCGGGATGAAAATATCTATAGGTTCGGATGATGAGAAAGGGACTTCCAGTATCCGAAAATTTCCTAAAGGAAAATTAATCACTTTCTGGAATTAAAAAGGCGTTAAAAAGTTACTTTAAGATTAATAGTCACTTAATAATTAGGAAAATGTGACTTTAATATTTAAGTGAAAATTAAAAGGGGAATAAGGGTCATGTTGATTAAGTCAAAGAGGAAATATCTAGAGGGAGGCATTAGAGAGTTATAAAAGAAGGGTAGTGCTCCACTTTCCTCATTATGTTTTGGATTGATATCTTGTTTGGAGTGCTCTTGTGAACCAAGGTTTTTGTTGGGGTTTTGGAAAAACCCTTCCATTGTGGTTTGGTTTCAGTGGTGCAATATACACCCTAGTTAGACAAGGAGGAGGACCCATTTGGGGTCTTTATAGGATATTCATTTCGTGTTTCTACTTCGTCTTAGAGGTGCAATGATTTTCTTGAGAGGTTTGTGGGATTTTCTAGAGAGGTATGGCTCCATATTTGTAGGATTGTAAGGGATTGAGGAGGATTTGATTGGTCTTTGGAAGGTCATAATGGTTTCTAAAGAAAACCAAGAGTGTTTGTGGGGTTCGTTGGCACTTAAGGAGACTATTGGGGTCTCTTGGGGAAGTCAATCTCTTTCTATTGCAGGGTCATGTGGATAGGAGAAGCCGTGGAGCCATTTTTGAGGTCGTCTCTTTGGCAGATCCATGTGGCTAGGAGGATCCGCGGGGCACTTGGAGGGGCCGACTCATCTTGGAAAGGTTTTTCTGTAGAGAAGAAGAGGACACATCATCTACTAGAAGAGGTTGTGGCATTATTCCAACTTTTGATTTGCATATTGTGTATTTTATTAATATATCACAACTACCATAGAAACTATTAGGGATTTGTACTATTCTAATTGGGGTTCCATCCATAATCAAAATTCCCATGGCTTCTCTTCTATTTTATGAGTACTTGGAACACATACAATATGTTTGATGAAAGTTTTTAGTAGAATGTATGCAAACTGTATGTAAAAATATGTCAACCGAGTATAACATGGAAACATATATAATTCAAGTTGTTTGACAAAAGTACACACTTGAAACAACATAAATTGCACAACAAATCATTAGTATCCTAGCCTAGCATACTTGGGGATATTATAGTTGTATCAGAGCTAGAGATCTTGTTAGCCTGAGGGGAAATAGTGAGGAGATATTTCAGATTGCATCATTAAGTGAAAAACACTTAAACTTCAATAGTGGTTAAGGGAATCAAGGATGATGACTAATGAGGGACTTGGGGAAAATTTTTTTCCACTATGGAGGACTATCAAAAGAGTATAATAGCCTATCAAATGAGTCTAATAGACTATCAAAATAATTTCACAACATTGCTAGAGAATCTAGATTGGTGGAATCCATACTTATTTGTTGGTGAAGAAAATACCTCACTTTGGGATAGAGAGTTGCCTAATAAGGATAAGGACACCAACACAGAGGATTGAGATGTGTGTAGTAACTATGGTGAAGTTGCTTGATTTGTAGGTGTTGAGGCTTGAACGTCTTGTCCTATTTATGATGTTGAGGGTGTGATAGCACATAACTATGATGTGGATTCAGTTCCTTATCCTATTTATGTCATTTATGAGGATGCGGGCATGATTGTACCAGAATATGACAAAGGTTGGGAGCTATGTGTGGAGAATGACAACTAAGGGGATGAATTGGTGGATGAGAACAGATCAAAAATATTGTATGAGGATGATAGTCCACATGAGTCCCATCATTTCACAACATCATATACTGAGTCATTTGGTCCCTTGCATGACATCCCACACCATGTTGATGAAATAACATTGCGTTATTTGGAGGACCAATTGTTGGTCATAGAGGAGAAAATTGTACAAGTGTTGACGAGGGTAGATGGTTCTCATGAGTTTATTGAAGACACTATGTGGAAAACCCAGTTGGAGGAGAGACACCATGGAGTTACATGTGGAGTCACTAGTAATCAATTGCATATCATCAAAGAATCACTAGAGCAGATAAAATGAGATTACTTGCATTTGTTCATGGATAGGGACCTAAATTTAAGTAAGCCTAAAAATTTCATACAATTAAACATAGAATTTCCTTCAGTGTGTAAATAATTCATTTATCTTCATATAAGCATATAATATTTGGCAGAAATTTAATTTGTTTACATCATGAAAATAAATTACCTAATCATTACATAACTCAACAAATCCAAAAATAAAATACCTCTTCTTGATGCTAAACTCTCGCTTGTCTGGTTGTCCTCCTTGCTGCCTCACCCAGCCTGCTGCTTTGACCAAACCCTGCCCAAACCGACTAACCACTCAGCCAGCTAGGAGCAACCTGTCCAGCTCCCTAGCTCCAGGATATTGTAAGGAATCCTGGCCCCCGTGCCCAAAACCCCCAGCAACCCGGTGCCCCTTGCGATGGTTCACCAAAACCCCAAAACCAAACTCCCAACACCAGAAAAATATGCAAACCAGAAATACAGTCCTCTCCTCCAAAATAATTCTTCCTCCCCAAATTTTCATAATCATTCCCGTAGGACTCTTCCCTGTCATATCTCTCCCCATCCACCGACTCCCTATCCTCCATTAATTACCTTATCCTCCCCCATTATTACCTTATCCCATGACTTTATTACCTTATCCTTCATTTAATGCTTCTTCCCCCCCCTTCATATGTAAAGTCTTATTATTAATAATTTAAAGTTATTAAGCCCCTCTAATTTGTTACTCAAATATTTAATGAGTCAATTAATTAATTAATTAATTAATCATCAACAGATATGAACAATTAATAAATAAATAAATAAATAATATTATTAAGAAATAATCAGTGTTTAACTAAAACATATTAGGACAGTCGGATTATCTAATTAATTATAATTAATAAACCCTATCCAACTATTTAACCAGGGTTGTTACATACACCCACCCTTCAGGAAACTTCGTCCCGAAGTTAAGGTATCTCATGATACAAAGGAAAAGAAACATGGTTCACACACTCATAACAATTAACTGATACTTTTAGTAAGTAAGTCAAGAAAACTCATACATACTAGTGTACATGTACAAGAAATGCATGTGTAGCTAGTACATACAAGTCTCGTGCATGTACTAATAATCAATAACTATCACCCTTATAG
>SNQJ01S0037342.1:56716-69782 GCA_010110895.2 Picea sitchensis
AGAACTCGAGATAAAAAAATTATGACCTTTTAAAGATTTGGGGTTTTATTTGGCCAAAGGCCTCTTAATTGCCATGTGGCACCCACGTGGCTCCACTTCACCTGACGTGTCACCACACATCATCCTCTGATGCAGATGTGGTTGCTATCGTAGATGTTGGCATGACAATTGTCACTCAATTCATCGGACATCGGCCTTTGGCCTTTTCTGCACCCAGAGTCGAGCTCCACAATCTCTTGAGATCCACTTTCACCAACAGATGACCCCTGTCCATAGGTCGTTGGGACCGCGGGACCTCGGACCTCGAAATCTCGGGACCTCCACCCTTTCATTATTCATATAGCCCAAAAAGGCTCGATCCACCATGAGCTGGAGCTTAGGACACACGGTCCTATCTACAAGAGGCCACCTATTCTGACTTGTGGCCCAGCCACTGTCTGCTACTTGGCATGACACATAACACTTATATCGCTTTGACATGTGGCAAGCATTTCCTCCGTGGATCCCTGTTCAATGATGTCAAACCTGTGTGCCACGTGGCATCACTCACGTCATGACATGTGGACCTTCTACATGGGCTAGCATGGATGTATACGTCATCGCGGTGCCCAAGGTTCCCCAACAGGGCATTGACACTTGTCCACTTCTTATTCGTTAAATGACGCATCCAGATCTTTCGAGCATCAACTATCAACCCTTTTCGTAAGGTCTATTTCCCAAAAACCTGTCGATGTCCAAGATCCGAGAAACAACTGGCATCTTGGGGCACATGGCCTTATCTAGTCATGCCACCTTGCATGACACATGGCCCTATTTGGTCATGCCACTTGGCATGACACGTGACATTCATACCACTCAACACGTGGCACCAATTTTTCCTATGGATCTACGTTCAATTTTGTCAAATCGATGTGACACGTGGCACCATCGAAGGGTGACACACGACCCTCCCATGTTACATGTGGACCACTCATAGCGTGACACGTCACCATCAAGTACCAGAGGTTAGGTTTTCTAGACGAAATGTAATTGCAAAAGCCTTCGAGGTCCGACATCCGAGGATTACAAGATGGTTGAATTGGGTAATCCCGATGATTAAGGGGTAATTAGTTAAGTTAACCTTGGGGTTAGCAACTCAAGGGCCTAGTTACAAAATCGAGGGCCGAGATTACTCGGTGCTCAAATCAGAGGGTTGAGATTTCATTGCACTTTCCAATACCTCTGTGTTCGACGAGGCCTACGCTTGCGTGGTAGAATCCACATGACTTGCCCTCAGCATGACACGTCGTCTCGGGTATCGGGGCACCAAACTTCCTAGCGACTTCGGGCAAACAAAATTCCCGACGACCCGAGGCCTGCTACATATGGCCCCATAGACTCGACAATGTGGTTTCGTTCATAGTTCCAGCATGGCCCACTTAAACAAAGCCTTTGTAATAGTTTGGACGACAAAGATTAGATTGTTGGGCATAGATTGACGGTTCTCGTCATCTCGTATTTTGGCCTTCGCGAGTTTATGGTATATTGGGAAGTCTAATACATCCGAGGGTCCAAAGCCGAGATATGTCAAGTTGGAGTAAGGGACACCTAACCCTCATCACATGATCTACGACTCGCGGGTGGATCTGACGGTTAAGATCTAAGGCACTTGTCAAATGGTCTTGGCCCTCTGTGGGCCCACGATTACTCCCTCTGTGACTTAGAAGATGACAAGTGTCATCTCCGTGACTTTGGAGTCAACTCCCCTCTTGAGCTTTACGTTACAGATTGATGATGGAGATTTGTCCATCATGTGGGATCAAGGGAGACACGTGTCGCCACTAAATGACCGCGAATGTCGGACGACAACTCTTTACCGGTCTCCTGCACACTAAAACTCCCCGCGGTCTGTTGTTCGAGGATTACGAGGTGATTAAGAATTGTAAATTATGGGATTATGACCGTCTTAGATATAGGGCTAAGATCTCTCGACCTCGAGATCTGATGACTCAAATTTATTGCGCTTGCCACAATGCTTACGCTTGACGAAGGTCCCACACCTATATCACGTCTGGTCACATCATGACGCATGCACCTACCATGACACATCATGTTCTCTCTCCTCGTATTTATGTAACGAGGCATGGAACCAAATTAGGAGATTGGTACCTGGCTGAGGATCACACCATCATTAGAGTATATGGTTTTGAACAAGAGCCATAAAAGATGCCATTTTTCCTAACTAAAAGAATATTTTCTTTGGAATACATCAGACAAAGGCTCATTTCAGATCAATTTCATTTTGCCTAGCATAAGCAGGCCATCAATTTCAAGCTGCCTCAAGAGGTTGGCCCTTTGTTGGTCAAGCTTAGAACTGCTCTAGTTGTTACAGAAAAAATGCTACAGTAGCTGGATTTTGAAAAAGGAAGTAAATGGGTGTGTGTCCCACATGGTGCAATTGTAGCTAGAAGGCCCATGTACAAGCATATGCCAAATCATGTAGTGGAAAGAACTATTGACCTAGATTCATGGGAAGATGTTAAGGAGATTCTAGAGGCAGAGACCCAAAATCAAACTAACACTTAGTTAATGGACCAATCCAATGTAATTCAGATTCCTCAGAAACAAGAATTACAAATTGGAAAGAGGACATTTTCAAACACGCATTATGAAATGGGTATTGATGATCAACTAAGTGAGCAGCTAAAGAAAAATCTTAAAGGTGATGAAGAATTATGCTTAGAGGGGTGTTGACCAAAAATTGGTCACCCCTATTTTCTCGCTCATAGAATAATAAAAAAAATGATATCAGAAAAATAAATTTTTGAATGATTACAAGTTCATTATGTAGCTCTCAGTATCAACTTTGTCACGCATTTCGCAGATTCAAAATCCGAGTTCGTATGCTCAAGATATCCAGGTTTATGTCTAAACGCCAAAAAAATGCTTCTTCCATGTGGAACCATGACCAGTTTTTTGGAATCACATTCAATTCTTGAAGCCATGCCATGTTCGAATTTTTGACCAAGTACTTATCTACCATACTTAACCATTTTCTATCTTACTTTCCCTTAGCCATTTCTCTCATTTCTTTCATACTTTACTTTCTAATAATTTTTTAACACTTACAATTTTTCGCGTGTATCATGGGTTCACAACCCATGTTTTTCTTCTTGTTATATCACGGTGGGTTCATCCTTTATCCTTCCCTCATCTCCTCACACCCGCCATACTCATATTCCATACTCACCCTTATAATTTCCCTCCCCTCTCCTTATACCTCCATTGGATCCCTCTCATACTTCACTTCACTAGCTTCCATACTTGGCTTTTTTTGGACCTCACTCAAGTTATCCATCGATCAGACTCATGTTATCCCTCACCCCCTCATCTCTCTCACCTCCCCAACCTGCGATACTCATTATCTCCCTTCAACATACTCCATTCTCTCCTCTTAACACAATTAGATTATTTTTAAAGGTTCTCACCACCGCGGGTTCATCTTCTTGTCAGGTTGACAAACTCACCTCACTCACACTCGCCATATTCCATCCCCAACAACCTCCTTATCTCTCCTCTCCCACAAGCTTAACTTCTCTTCCAATTTTTCTTCACTTAACCATTTAATACTAAGTTTCTTACATGAATCCTTAACCAATGAAATATTTCCACTTGGCAACCAATTACTTATGACACATGGCAACCCACTTTTGTAGACACATGGTAGCCCAATATTGGAGACACATGGCAGAGAATTACCTTATGACATGTGGCACCTCATGGCGACCCATCACGCAACGACATGTGGAAACATGTGGAAATTGACTCATCGCCACTGGGCATTGATTGGGCATGGGTTGAGAATGACTAGTCGGTTGAAATATTAATTAATTAATTAATTTCCTAAGGGGTCGAATTCTCAAGCCTCTATAGTCTTCTCATTTCACACATTAAGTGTATAATACACACTTTTCATTATATACCATAGTATATCAAAGACTCCCATGCATGCAGGATATCCTTTTATGAACAAAAGTCGTTTTTTTAAAATGATGATGAAATTCAAATCAAGGGTCTAGATTGTCCCATCAAAATTGATCAACGATTGTTGAGTCTTAATGTTCTGGAGGTCATTTCTTGAGATCTGGGAGTCAGAATCGCACAAACTATATATCATTGGAAATTTATTTCAACGAGGAAGATGATGGAATAGGTTTCAAGGGATGAAATTGGTTATGATCATCTTAGAAATTGAAAGAACAATCAACGATATTTTCATGCTATGCTGATAAATTTGCTTGACACCTCGACTTCACGAGCTCATATATTGAGATCCAGGAATCGAAATTGCATCCAGGAGGACTTGTTGGAAAGCTAACATGATGAATATCACATAGAAATTGGTTTCCATGGCTGAAAAGTTGAATATCACATCCAAAAAATTAAAACACAATCCTCTTTTTAAAGGGGCAGTTAATTAAAATTTTCAAACTAAAAATTTATTAAAAAACTTTTATTAAAAGACGAGAATGACCCACTTCAATATAAGAATGTTAATTATGCAAATTAATTAATAATAATTTATTGAAGCATTAATTAAATAAATTATTTCAAGAAAGAGAAATCCCTAACTACTCAAGAAATTAGAAGAATTGGTTTAAAAAAAAAAGGGTTTAAAAAAAAAGGAGAGATAGAGAGTTAGAGACAAAAAATGTTGCATCATGAGCACAGAAGATAAAAAAAAAAAGATTTAGCCATTAATATGCATCCAAGCTTCCGATCAACGAATAGAGATCTTTGTCTTCTTCTACTCTGGTTTCTAAAGGCTTTATGCTTGTATTTCTGAACCAAGCATGGGGTTGAGTCTCCATTGTTCTTTCTTGTATTCTTCAAAGACTCTTTATTATATGATCATGGAGCATCTACAACCATGAATGTGACTGTCAGATATTTGTGTATTGTTGAATATTTTTATGAATGAAACTCCACAAAGAACTGCTTCAGTGTTTTACTTTAATGGTTTCTCAAATCTTGGGATCTTCGGGGCTGATATTTTGAAGTATTCCCATCATATTCTTTTCAGTATTAAACACATAACTCTTTTAAAGTTCTTTGAGATAATCAAAAAAAAATTCTACTTTTTCTTATGAGAAGACATGAATTTATCCTCTATTTGTATACGTTTTAGAAGGTTGTATATATGACGCTTCAACACAAAGATATATGATGCTTCCTCAATCTTTTAATTGTTGAGAAGTAATTTTCTACACATAAAGATCATATTAGGTTATTGAAGAACCATTCCATGTATAAATCAAAGAAATAAATATCTAGGGTTTGCTGTCTAAGCATTCTCCCTAATCCAATATATTCAAGACATCTTTTAGCCAAAGAGGAGTACCACCTATATAAAAATGCGAGGGGATTCATATCTTCATGAGGTTGTTTGTTTCTATCATAACCGATTATAACATCAATATTTTTGGCGACCATACTGAGGAACCATTTATTTTCAAGAAATTTGAGGCTTTGTTTCAGATTTGATTGAGGAACTAGAGTCTCCATGATTCAAAGTTTCAGAAAGAAGATTCAAGAAGATTGTCGTTTGTTCTAGATGCATGAGGTTTATAAAACAATTATTCAAATATGTTTGAATGACCTCAAATAGATCCAAGAAATAAAAAATATTCGGGACGATGAACTCCCTAGCAATTCCATTGAAAGAAATTTTAAAAACCCTGGAAATTACCTTGGAAATATTCAAAAATCTCAAGAAGATATATATTATGACTCCTATGAATAATTTCATTCATGTTTTGATGTTCCTTTTCCTTATACACCAAGCCCATCAATGGCTTTATAAGACTTATCAAGAGGAACAAGTGCCCAAAGAAGGAGGCGACTGCATAGAGGCCCTTTAAATATGCCAAAAGTAGATTTTCAGATGCCCAATATTCCTATGGAAAATTTTTCTACATTCTTTGGGAATAGTTCAGAAGATGCAGAGCAACATTTGTTTAGATTCAAATGTACATGTGAAGTTTTCAATCTTATTGAAGACAACATTACATGTTGATTATTTTTACAAACTCTGCTTGGGAATGCTCTTGAATGGTTCCATTCATTACTTCCTGGGACCATAACCAGTTGGGACGTGTTAGAAACTTTATTTGCTGAAGAATTTTCCCACCATATGAACACAAGACAAGGAATATTTCATATCTTCACATAATCCATATGAATATCTTTCGAGTAGCAAGCTTGAAAATGAAACTAAGGAGCCTTTACCAAATGTACAAGAAGATTTCATCCTTGCAACAAATGATGAAAAATCACAAGAGCGTTGGCACAAAAAAAAATTAGTGGAAGAAAATAATCTTGAGAATATTGATGGTCAAGATTTTCATTCCATGAAGGAAGATTTTTTTCATAATATCGCTAGTGAATCAAATTTTTTGGATGTGGTGAGTGATAAGGACGAAGATAAAAGTATATTGAAATTGTAAATTCCTTATCCTATTAACGATGACAACACTCTTGAGCAACCAAGAGTTGATTTTATTGAATCATGGTTCCAAAACATTGTTGGCCAAACAATGCAATCATATTTCGAGTGCATCTGGTTCAATTTTTCTCGAGTACACATTGAGAGTGCCACTGACTCATTGGTACAAGCCCAAATATGTTTTACAATTATGGAGTTCATTCCATAGATCAGCTAGATGCATGAATGGCTCCAATGGAAATCTATCTACACTTGAAAGTGTCCCTTCCATTCAAGTAAGGTAAAGTAGGTAGATCTTGTTTGTACATAGTTTCTTTCTTAAGTTCAAGTTTTACATAGCAAGACAATTGCTATATGGAAATAATATTTGAAGATAACTCCATGGAAAAATAGGAATTGCAAGAATTTACTTTGAAGATGACTCCATAAGCTCAATAGAGAAGGCAACTGGTCTTCAAATTTTGGCGTTCTCAACAACTCACAGGGGGTCACTGTCTCGTAGTTGGAGGCAATTGTTGACCAAAAATGGGTCACCCCTATTTTATCGCTCATGGAATAATAAAAAAATGATATTAGAAGAAGAAAAGTTTTGGACGATTACAAGTTCATTGCGTAGCTCTTAGTCTCAGCTTCTCCACACATTTTGTGGATTCAAAATATGAGTTCATATGCTCGAGATATCTAGGTTTATGTCTAAATGCCAAAACAAAGCTTCTTCCATGTGGAACCATGACCAATTTTTTGAAACCACATTCAATTCTTGAAACCACGCCATGTTCAATCTTTTGACTAAGTACTTATCTACCATACTTAACCATTTTTCTTCTTACTTTCCCTTAGTCATTTCTCTCATTTCTTTCATACTTTACTTTCCATTTTTCTTCTTACTTTCCCTTAGTCGTTTCTCTCATTTCTTTCATACTTTACTTTCTAATGCTTTTTAAACACTTAGAATTTTTTTCATCTATCGCGGGTTCATGACCCATGTTTTTCTTCTTGTTATATCACGACGGGTTCATCCCTTATCCCTCCCTCATCTCCTCACACCCTCCATACTCATATTCCATACTCACCCTTATTCCAACAATTATAATTATTTTAAAATCTCCCTCCCCTCTCCTTATACCTCCACTCCCCTCCCATACTTCACTTCACTAGCTTCCATACTTAGTTTTTTTTGGAACTCACTCAAGTTATTGGTCAGTCAGAATCATGTTATCCCTCACCCCATCATCTCTCTCACCTCCCCAACCCTCCATACTCCTTATCTCCCTTCACCATACTCCATCCTCCCCTCTTACTACACTTATATTATTTTTAAAGGTTCTCACCACTGCGAGTTCATCTTCTTGTCAGGTTCACAGACTCACTTCACTCACCTCCCTCACACCCACCATACTCCATCACAGACAACCTCCTTATCTCTCCTCTCCCACAAGCTTAAATTCTCATCCACTTCTTCCTCACTTAACCATTTAATCCTAAGTTTCTTACATGAATCCTTAACCAATGAAATATTTCCACTTGGAAACCAATTACTTATGACACATGGCAATCCACTATTGTAAACACATGGAATCAAATTACTTATGACACATGGAAGCCCACCATTGAATACACATGGCAGATAATTACCTTATGAAATGTGGCACTCCATGGTGACCCATCACACAGTGACATGTGGAAGATGACTCATTTCCACTAGGCGTTGACTGGGCATGGGTTGAGGATGACTAGTCAGTCAAAATATTAATTAATTAATTAATTTCCTAAGGGGTCGAATTCTCAAGCCTCTATAGTCTTCTCATTTCACACATTAGGTGTATAATAAAATTTTCATTATATACCATCATACATCAAATACTCCCATGCATGTGGGATATCCTTTTATGAACAAAAGTCAAATTTTCTTAAAGGAGGACAAAATTCAAATCAAGGGCTCAGATTGTCCCATCAAAATTGATCAACCCCTGATGAGTTTTAATGTTTTGGAGGTCATATCTTGAGATCCGGGAGTCAGAATCACGTAAACTATACCTCATTGGGAAGATATTTTGATGAGGAATACAATGGAATAGGTTTCAAGAGATGAAATTGGTCATAATTTTCTTATAAATTGAAATAACAGTAAAAAAACATTTTCATGCTATGCTAATAAATGATCTGGATTATGCTGAGAACGAAATGATACAAAAACAAAAATATAGAAAAGAACATATAAATATAGTGAAACCAAACTTCTATTACTGAATAAGATAGAAAACAATTGTAGAACACAAACTCACAAAATGTGGTAGCTTATCTCTGGAAAAAAAAAGATGTTGGCTACGCTTCATTCACAACAAGCTTTACATCACACTCCATTGCATGCTTAAATGGACTCATTCACCTCAATTATATATGAGAGAGTGAGAGGAGAACAATTCTCATTATTCACGTGGAACAAATTAGTCTAAGTTTATAAAATTCCATAGGCATGTAAAATACTAGGACTTCCCGGGTGGTCACCCATCCCAGTACTACTCTAGCTGAAACACACTTAACTTGGATCAATAAATCTGCTTGACACCTCGACTTCATGAGCTCATATATTGGGATCCAAGAATCTAAATTGTGCCTAGGAGGACTTGTTGGTAAGTTAATATGATGAAGATCACATATAAAGTGGTTTCCATGGCTAAAAAATTGAATATCACATCCAGAAAATTAAAACATAGTCCTCTCTTTAAAATAGAATTTAATTAAATTTTTCAAAATAAAAGTTTATTAAAAGACGAGAAGGGCCCAATTCAAGATACAAATGTTAATTATGAAAATTCATTAATAAGACTTTATTGAATCATTAATTAAAACAATTATTTCAAGAAAGAGAAATCCCTAACTACTTAAGAAGTTAGAAGAACTGGTTTCAGAAAGAGAAAAGAGGGCTTCATAAAAAAAGGAGAGATAGAGAGTTAGAGACATAGAAGGTTGCATCACGAGGGTAGAAGACCATAACAAAATGATTCAACCATTAATATGCAGTCAAGCTTCTGAACAACAAATAGAGATCTCCATTTTCTTCATCCGTCTTCTTCTTCTACATTGATTTCTCAAGGCTTTATGTTTGTATTTTTGAACCAAGAGCGGGGTTGAGTCTCCAGTGTTCTTTCTTGTATTATTCAAATAATTTTTCTTATATGATCATGGAGCATTTATAGCCATGAATGTGACTGTTAGAGATTTTTGTATTGTTGAATAGTTTTATGAATGAAACTCCACAAATAATGACTTCGGGGTTTTACTTTAATGGTTTCTCAGATCTTGGGAACTCTGAGGTTGAGATTTTTAAGTATTTCCATCATATTCTTTTAATATTAAACACATAACTCTTTTAAAGTTATTTGAGATGATAAAAATTGTTTTCTCATTTTTCTTATGAGAAGACATTAATTTATCCTCTATTTGTATATGATTTAGAAGGTTGTATATATGATGTTGAGCACAAAGATATTATGATATTGAAGCCTTCATTCAATCTTTTAATTCTTAAGAAACAATTTGTTGCACATAAAGATAAGATCAAGTTATTAAAGAACTATTCCATGTATAAATCAAAGTAATTAATATCTAGGGTTTGTTGTCTAAACATTCTCCCTAATCCAAGATATTCAAGAAATATCTTCCAGCCAAAGAGGAGTAACACCTCTATAAAAACAAAGGGGGATTCATATCCTAGCGAGGTTTTGGTTTTGATCTTAACCAATTCAAACATCAACAAGGGGTTCTTAGCTAAGTTTACAAGAAAAGGGAATGGTATAATGCAAATAAAACAAGGATCAAGTGAAGCTAATTCAACCTCAAAGGGACCTGCTATTGCTATTGAGCGTCTCACTTCAACTCTATTGTCAACAACATAAGTTTCACAGACCTCTACAGTTGAAGAAACCTATGATAAACATCACTCACTCTTTTTTTAGTATTTGGATATAAAGAGAAAACGTCAATAGGTGAAAAATGAAATGTATCCTCAGGCTTGCGGAGAAAACACAACTAAAAAAAATTACTATTTTTTGTGGATTACCAACATGGTATATTCAATTTGGATGTACTAGATTCAAAGGTAATTAAGGATCTTTTTCCTACAGATTACAAAGCCACTCAAATGAGAGTGAATCTTGGGGATATCCACCTAGTGTATATGAATGAATTGCACCAAATAACAAGTGATATGTTGTATAGAGGGGTCTTGCAATCCTCTTCCAGTGAGAGAAAGATGCAAAATATGGTAATAAAAATAGAGAAGTAATTGAAGAAGGAAAGGGTGGCTACTAAAGCCAATAGAATTCATATTAATGATTTGGAGATGAAGATTATTTCCTCGGGAGAAGATCCTAAAAATAAAACTATTATAGGAGACCTAATCAAACAAAAGGATAATGAGATTAAGGTCCTAAAGAAAAAGATAAATGTTCTTGATGTACAACATGTTTAGACCCCAAAGATGTAGGCTAGTCATGAGGAAAATGAGCATCTTTACCAACAATTATTAGAAAGTAGAAAGATCATAGAATGCCTACAAGATGAAATTGAAACTTTGAAAGTCCAACAAAATCAACGATTGCAAGAAGCTAAGTTAGATACAATGCAAACTTCTCCATTAGACCCAACATAGGGCTTACAAAAAGTCATGGCTGATTTGAGTGTGAAGGAGATGAAGTTGAAGAATGTGACAAACCATCTCAAACAGAGGCATGCCAAGGTAACATAACTAGAAGATCATGTGAAGAGTAGAGAATTACATTTGGCACACATCAATGTTGTTAAAAAGGAAGCTTAGAAGGAAGAAAATAAAATGAAAGCAAGGATGACAGGGAGACTAGATATGAAAGGAGCTTAGCATATCGTTTGGAATGATATAGTTAACACAATTTTTAAGAATTGGTCTTATTTTACTCTGGTGTAGGATGAGCTTGATCTAATCACCTTAGTATTCAAAGACATAAAAAGAACAACAATTAGTTGGAGAATAAACTTGATTTGGTAGTGATATAATAAGTTTCTTGAACAATAGAACTAAAGAGGAGTTGAAGGGTTTGTAAATCAATGAAAAAACTAACATTGTATTGGATTATAAAAGAGTCATTACAAAAAGGATAGCTGCAAAATGAGGAAACTAAGGCCATGATATTATGAGGTAAATCTCTACTTTTAAGAAGATTTGTAGTGATGTCATCAAGCATGGATTACCATTTTTCTAGAATGCAAATGGAGATTTGTATCCAATGAACAATTATCAGAAGCTATTAGAAGACAGGAGGGATAGTGACAACAGGCTCAAAAATTTTGATGGCACTTTGAAGGGGTGAGATGAAATATAATTGTTGGCATGGGATTTTGAGTTGTTTCACAATCTAAAAATAATTTTCAGGAATTTACCTCCTCCAGTTTATGAGCAATACACTAATTTGGATGGAGTGAAAAATTGAATAATCATAAGTATATAATGGGAAAATATTGGAAACAAATGTGTCAATTTGATAAATTTCCATTGGGAAGACAAAACGAATCGAGTGCCACTCACCCAACTCCCTAAGGTAAGATTTAACTAAGTAATTTTTCATGTACATGTATAATGGAAAATACTTTGATGACAAAAAATATTAATACATACTGTTTGTTGCTAGCTTCTTATGGATGTATGTTATATGTTTTATATGTACAAAACTACATATCTGCACACATATTCTTTCATTCATTTACCTTTAAATATTGTTTTTCTACTTTTTATGCATGAATCGTACTATGCCACTTTAAAATATTTTCCAGTAGATAGATTGGGTATGGTGAATTGAGNAAATGAGCTTCAACCTTCACATGGTTGGCCCTGTTCAACAGAGAATATGTTATTCTCGAAACCAAAAGAATCTCATTCATGTATTCCACTTTAGTATTTCGAGAGTCTTATACATGATGATATGTCTGTTTATTTATTTAATTATTATTCAATAATATAACATTTTATTCTCTGATGATTTCTATAGGTCTTCACAATGGAAATGCAACTAAGAACTAACCTATGTGTGATGTGGTTGAACAATATCCTGCCTCGTCGAGATCTTGGACGCAGGTAGTTAGTACTCATTTTTCCATTTTAGTTAGTGTATGCATACAGTTGCCAAAGATTCATGTATATTTCAACCCTTTACTAAATTATGGGCACAAATTACCCTAGTATATAGTCTTTAGGATTTACAACAAAGCCATAGTCTTGTAGTGAGTAACTTGTAAATTACCAATACCATACATGGATTTTTATTCCTAGGGCATGCATTTTTCATCATGCCTTGTTTTCATGCATTTTTATGCATTCCCTTTATGCATTTTTTTCACTTACAAAACTACTTTTAAAAATGCACAAGTAGAACTTGAGTAGATGTAAAATGATAAAATCCAAACTCCATAATTTGAACCACTTAGTTTGGAGGTCATATGAGTGTTACTCGTGCATTTTACAGAAAGAGGGTTTTACCCTCCATTTTACAAAATTTCTTGACTCACGGTTCAAGGTAGAAGTCCTTATTCACTTGAAAATGCGCTCCG
>SNQJ01S0037343.1:54038-64783 GCA_010110895.2 Picea sitchensis
TGTTGGACTAGCTTTGGTTTTTAGTTAGTTCTAGATCACTCAATTTATATATACAGAATTTATATATGCAGGTAGTGGTAGCCTTAAGCTAATTGTGAGATGACTTGAGGCTTGATGTTACTTGCTCGAGGGGATTTAGGCTTGAGGACTTTTCTTGTTCTATTCCTATGTTGCTAATGCACACAATTAAGCAAGAAAAAGACAACTACTTTTTTAGTTGAGTGGAATTTCTGTTATATATGCATGAGAAACATGTGTCACCTACTATCTCTCTTTCTTTTCACTTAAAACATGTTTGTTATATATGAATGAGAAACATGTGTCACTTGTTATGTTTCCACTTAAAACATGTTTTTGAGTTTGTGCATACTACTAGGCCATGCTATTCGCTATGTGTTATGATTGACATAAGACATGCATTTTTATTTTTTTGTAATACTCACTCATACCAAACTACTATTCCAATTTTATTCTTTCGTTTTTCTAATACTCACTCATACCAAACTACCAAATCTAAGATTTCTCAATATTTTTCATTGCTTAAAAATTGATAATTTGTAAGTCGTGATATTTGTGTGTAGACAATAACTTTATGTTGATCTCTTCTAAACATTTTGTGCCTTCACCTTCAACAAACTACTATCAACCCATTTCAATTCTATAGAATATGAATTTGTATGAATTAGATATGAGATGGTCTTGGTACCTTCACACAAAGTCCATGCCACTACTAAGGCCAATCATGACAGCTCTTGAAGTTTTCAAAGATGGGTTGTTTTGGATACTTGACACTATTACCCTCTAGCTTGCCCCTCTTCCTCTTGTTGGATTCTCCAAGCTCATATGGTTATTCCTCAATTTATTTATTGGTCTCATTTTTATCTAATCTTAAGAGGGATTTTCAAGTCTTTCATTAAAAGGCATAGAACTACATAAAACAAATGCACATGTTTGGTGTTTTTTCGTTGATCATGTGTCATTTCCTAGTGGTCATGCTTCGAGGGCTTTATTTATTGGCTCATTTTTTCTGGCTATGTTTGTCAGCATTGCAAGGGATTAGAGTTCAAATGGGCTTAAACTTTGGGGTTGTTGAAGCAATGGATGTTGATACAAATTTATAGCTTGATGATGATGGGCTTATTAAAGTTGTTATTGTGATATTCATGATGTGGTCCATTGTAACTTTGATCTCAAGGATATTGCTTGGTAGGAATTTCATGCATGACGTTGTAGCAGGTGCAATTTTAGGTGTGTTGGAAGTCATTATTGTCTACAATCTATGCTTTGTCTCCAAAAATTTTTTAGAAGCATCCTACTTGTGGATTGAACGTAAAGCTTGTAGGCATGAAGCATCTTTAACTATTTTTGTTAGTTCTTTTTGTAAGGGATTAAATACTACAAAACTATAATATTTTGGGTGTTTTCTTTTTCTTGGATTTGATTGTTCTAATGTACACATATTGACTTGAATTGATTTAACATACATCAAGATGGTCTCATGTAGTTTAAATGTAAATTTCCGCGTAAGATTAAAATTATATTTGAATATAATGTTCCTCAAGATCAATCAATTAACTTCATGTTAGATTAGTTGGAATGTTTTGAAACACATTGATTCCATGAGGAACTTTCAAATTGTGTAACCTTTCTACAAAGCATCTAAAGTTATGAAAAAACATGTAAAGTTGGAAGGAAAAAGTAACCATATCTTACCTCTTTTTTGCAACTAATTGTCATCGTGTAAAAGTATACTAACTAGTTCGTTGTGTAGCATTCAAGCAAATTTTGTATAACATTCATGTACTATTAGTAATTATACGCATTTGCTACATAAGCATTGGAACTTTACATATCCACGAATTGGATAGGTTGTAAAAAATGGTTCTACTCATAAATATTACATTATATTTTTGGCTTAGTATCCAACTATTTACAACATGCAAACTTTTTGGATGGTCTTTTTTTTTTATAGCTAGGGTAATGCATTTTCATTAAAGGAGGTTAGAGTAAATATTGTTATTCAATTTTGTCATTTGATTTTTTATTTTTAATATAATAATGTAGATATATATGAAAGTTATGGGAATTTATTTTGGCTAATATTTCTATTTTCAGATTCTTGGCCAATATCCCTTGCCTATCAACTCTCATATTTAATGTTGTTAGAAAGTTTTTATAAACTCAATGCTCTATTGAAAATATTAATAGAGTATTCATGGAGAGATTTTATTTTTTTTAATAAGTGGGTAATCTTTATATTATGGGCAAAATATTACATTGATATGCAACTGGCGAAATTCTAACGAGTGACCTAAGTTTGGAGCTTGTGATTCAACTCGTTTAGTTTTACTCTTGGGAATTTTCTATAATAAAAACTTTCCACAAACTTAGCTTTCTAACAAACAAACTATGGTGTTGTCTAGCCTTAAGGCCTTGGCCTTGTTTGTCGTGGAAAATTTGATTTTAGTTTTTGGGGTAGCCACATGCACGCTATATTGTATAAGTGTTGTGTGATTTCACTGTATTTATTTGAAGTCATTTTTAGGATGATTTTTAATATTTAATTGTCAATTCACAATTCCTTAAATTAAATGGGACCCCTTGGTATATTACAACGATGTTTTGCAAAATCATTCTTAAAAATTAAAGTCGTCAATTTGTATGGTTGTGGAATTTTCACTGAACATTCACAATGCAATCATTAAGGTTTTGCTTTAATTTTCAAAGTCATAAGTCCAATAGTGGAAACCAAATCTATCATTGTACATAGACAAACTACACCCTTGTGATTCTTTGAAATGATCGATCATACTACCTAGTCGAGCCTTAATATTTGGAAGTGTGTTCTTGAATAACCAGGGTGTGGTTTGCAAGGTTTGGTTCTGGTATTGACCCAATAACACTAGTCAAATCCCAATAACACTCAAGAAAGGTGGGCTTCCACCAAGTGACATACTTTTTGGTTCCTTTAACCCCCTTTGGTCTTGTAAAGTCCCCAATCTTGGGAAAAGACTTCGAGCAAGATTAGAAATATGTTAAATGGCATATAAGTGTTTTTTTTTCTTCCTTATTGTGAAGGAAGAGACTAGATGCATAACAAATCACCCTTTAATGCCATTAAATTTGGTTAGTTGATGTTTAAAGTATACTATTTATTTATTCATTCAATTAGTTATAGCATGTGAGGGTCGACCTTCCAAACGAGCATTAAGTGTTTAAGATTTTTATTTATTTATGGAAATTAAGGCCATCAAGACGAAAATACTTACAACGAATTGAAATCACTTGTTATGACTATTGTTTCTTTTAATCCATGTTGTGGTAAAATACCCCTAGATACACCCTCATTTTTTCTATTAGTTGTTGGGATGGTTGAGATGATCTAAGGTGCCAGATTTAAGCTTTAGTTCGAAATTTCACTCTCAATAATATACTGGGCACTGGCTCGCATGTCTCATTTTTTCAATTGCTTGTATTTCTTTGTCCATGGTATCGTGTTATTTTCTTTCTTTTATAGCATCAACAAAATAAGTAAGATCAAATTAAAAAAAATAGCAAAATTCAACAATTCATTATGATCATCTTCATATATCTCCTTAAGCTTCTTGGTTTCCTGAAAATGACTCATTTCTTCCTCTTTTGTTGGAAGTACCAGATGGAGGTATTGCCTAGGCAATGACTTGGAATCTTG
The DNA here is from genome assembly GCA_010110895.2 of Picea sitchensis. Lineage (NCBI taxonomy): Eukaryota > Viridiplantae > Streptophyta > Pinopsida > Pinales > Pinaceae > Picea > Picea sitchensis. Next base: position 57,730 of record SNQJ01S0037343.1, read on the forward strand.
TCAATAGAGGTGTCACTTGGGAAACATCTTGTGCTCCATGTTGAATGCCAATATTTTGAGGCATTGTTGCAGCGATATCTTGCGTACCATTTGAAAAATATGTAGAAGGTATTGATATGGCAACACCTTATGTTGTTCCTGGTTGATCATCCCATACTTCATCTACAATCACATCTATATTGATTATTAACACAATTGTGTTAGGGTTGTATAGTTTTATGCCTTTCACTACTCTCTATCTCAAATAACTGTGCATTTTTCTCTTTTATCATCCCATTTCTTCCTTTTTTCCTTGGGTATATGTGCATATGTGACACAACCAAAGTGCTCAACACTAGTTTTTTCTTGATCCATGCCTCTTGTGGAATCATGTTATGAACTCTTTTTTGGGGGCATATATTCAACAAATAAACGCTCATTGTTATTGCTTCAATCCAGAATTCAGTGGTCAGTCTGTTAACCATGAGAATGCTCCTAGCCATTTCTTGAACGATTCCATGTTTCCTTTCGACCACACCATTCTATTATAGTTTATACCCTGTAGTAAATTGTTTCTTGATTTCATGTTATTTGCAAAAGTTAAAAATCCCATTTTATAAATATCTGTCCCCTTTGTTAGTGCTCAAAACCTTTCGAACGTATCCACTATCTTTTTCAACTAGAGCCTCGAATTACTTGAAGATCCCAAAGGCCTCATATTTATTCTTTAAGAAATAGACCCATGTTTTTCTACTGAAATCGTTTATGAATGTTATAAAATACCAACTCTTTCCAAAAGAGGGGGTTTGCATAGGACCACATGGATTTGAAAGAATCAACTCAAGTGAAGCCCTTGCTCTCCACAATTTACGAAAGGAAAAAAATATTTATGTGTTGTTTTCATCCTCTTACCATTTTCTTCTTATACAACAAATTCAACCCACTGAAGTTCAAGTGACCAATGTTGAATGTAGCTGAAAATTCATTTTTCATGATTAAAGGAAACATCCTTGCTCTTGTCATTTTGACCACTGTAATTTGACTGACACTGTCATGTTTTTATAAAAAACAATCCATTCTTCACTCTCAAACTTAACCCTATATCCCTTCCATTCTTCACTCTCAAACTTAACCCACATGTTCTCAACCATTAGGCCCACTCATGGTGTATACAAATGATTTTATTATTTTCACTTTTAATTTCATTTTTCTTAATGAAAATTACATTTTGTTTATCCATATTACATTGTTTTTTCTATATTCATATGTATTCAAAATTTTACAATAGCAACATTCAACATTGAATTTGTTATACCTTTGAAAAAATGGGTGAAGTGTCATTGTGCCTTCCTCTTCAGTGTGATTCTAAAAAACTAATTTATCCTCCTTCATGCCTATTGACAAAGTTTAACTTCCACTTTGTTTAGCAACATCTCTATAGTTGTATGATCTCCCTCCACTTTTCATTGAAACTGGAGATCTAAAAGCTTTATTAAAAAAAATTGGCAATGGATCTGTACAACTTTTGTTCATGGGTTTGCAAGGAACCCGCAAGCTCCTCAAAAGACATTTGAGTTAAATTCTTTGATTCTTCTATTGCTACAACAATAAGATCAAATCTGGAAGAAATACTTCTCAATACTTTTTTAATGATTCAATGATCCTCAAGAGTGTCTCCATTAGTTTTAATTTGATTAACCAAGCTCATGATAATGTGTATAAATAAATCATTCACATACTCCTTTTGTTTGCAAATTTTCAATATATCGTCTTAACAATTATAACTTGTCTCCATTGATTGTAATTTGATTAACCAAGCTTATGATAGTATGTACAAGTAAATCATTCACATACTCCTTTTGTTTGCAAATTTTCAATATGTTTTCTTAACAATTGTAACTGGATAAGTTTTACTTTGTTGATTTTAATTTGATTAACCAAGCTTATGATAGTATGTAGAAGTAAATCATTCACATACTCCTTTTGTTTGCAAATTTTCAATATATTTTCTTAACAATTGTAACTGGATAAGTTTTACTTTGTTGTTTCCATGGTATGCATGCATTTTACAAAGTCTCTCAGGCTTACTTGCATTTCGTAGCCTTTGATATCCTTGAGAAAATGGAATCCATCATTCTCAACATTTTAATTTTCCTTTTGAATGAGTGTGTTGAACCTGGCTTGATTTGCAAGGTCATGGAAGCCCATAAACCAAACAGAGAATACTAGTAGTCCATCCCAGGGCCTAGGGAGAGTTTATTTCTCTTTAAAGTCACGCCCAGGGAGAGCTGAAAGGGAACGTGTTGGCATGCTAACCCATCTTAAAGAAAGCCTGGACATAAGAAGGAAGTCCTGGCAACTTCTGAGTAACAATCTGGGTCGAAATCTAACAACTCGATAAGAGTCTGGTGCAACATTATGACCTCTACTAACAACTCGATAACATTATCGATTAACTGTAAAATTGAAGACCAGTTAGAAAACGTTATGGTGCTACCTAGGTTCGAACTGGGGACCTTCATTGTGGAAGACTGGCGTGATAACGGACTACACCACAGCACCATTTGATGGCAATTTTGAAATATTGGTGATGAAATCGCTTTTTCGTGGGCAATGGTTAGCTTTCAATATCTTCATAATTTGAAACACCCCAAAGACTATGGTTGGATTTCAATATCTTCAACTCTTAATCCAAATGTTGGGCTTAAAGACCAACTTATCCAAAAGCAGAAAATGCTTCCTTTCTCAATTAACTTGTCTTTCATAAGATGACATTTTTGCCCATGCAATTGAACATGAAGGAGATCAGTTGTCAGTTTTCAGAGGAAGACCTATACTTCCAAATCCTCGAGAAATACTCGTCATAGCACTATTTTCAGTGACATCAGAATATTGTTGATTCCCTGATCAAAACATGCTCTATAAACTGAGTTAATTGAGTTGATGGGAAAAGAAAACTTTCCCTCCTCAGGGATCCAATTTGTGCAGAAAGGATAATTGTATTGCTTGAAATTCTCCAATTCCAACCCTGAGTTTCAGTATATGATGGGTATTGAAGCCATCAGTTAGACAAAGGCCAACCTTTATCCCAGTCAGGACCTCTAGTTTTAGACATAATCTACTTCAAAGAAACCAACTGCTCTTACAATTCTAGGTGGAATAGATATGTATATGTAACGCTAACAAATTAAAATAGAAAAAAGTCCATCAATTCCATGTAAAAAAATACCATATAAAAAAAAACCAAATCTTTTAAGTAATCATAACGCAAATCTTTAAAGTAATCATAACGTTAGATTTTTAAGTAGTCAGAAATTTAGATTTTTTTTAAAATATCTAAATGCATAAGAAAATTCTGGATCAAAATGGTAGATAAATAACAATATGTTGGGTCCTGGATCAGAAATTTCATAGCATTGTATATGCATCCACTGCTCTTCTATACAGTATACTATGGGCACTTCAAGCACTATCATTTAATGGTCCTAAGTTAGGGTTTCCATGATCCCATGTTCTGCAAGAAAAATAACAGAAACCAGATATTTACACACATATATATTCCTATTATTACGTTTTCTGTTATTTTATTTATTCCATGAAGATAAATCCCTTGAGGTTTTCCACGGAACTCAAGTCTTAAGTTTCATAAAAGGAGAAAGAAACCTATATAAGCATAGTCTAAAATATGTTGTTCAGGATTTTGAGCATGTCTCTGGTTCCTTTGCAGAGCCCGAGTTGTACAACGATCCTCGCTTCCTCCTTCCTACTCAGGTTTGGACACTGTGTGTTGTTGGAGCGTATTCTTGAAACTCCATGGGAAGAAGTGCAGTGTGAGCATAAAGGAATAGGGACTGTAATCGATTTTGGAAATCCCTCCAGATCTACGTTAGATTTTTTATGTTATCGAAGAAAAGGATATCTCTATTTTTTTTAATGTTGCTTCAAAAACTTCCCCTTAAAAAAACACCTTCAGTGTAATTAAATTAATAAAACAAAAATTTAAAAGAAACCAAAGAAAATTTGTGAATATCACAAACTTCATTTTTCTCTAACCAAATGGAAGATTGCATAATTCCATCACAAATTTTTCTCCAACCAAATGGAAGATCACACAATTCCCTCGCATATTTTTCTCCAACTAACGGGAAGATCACACAATTCCCTCACATAGGCCAGACCAGTTCTATTTAAAAGGTTTGATAGATCAGATTCAAAAATACATGAAGTCTGTCTCAACTACAACAAATACATAACACACACAACTAATAGCTCTGGGAAACAATTGTTAATATAGCTCATACATATTAAAAATATTAAAATATGAAGTGTCAAGCTTATGTATATTTTTTTTCTTATTATTGTGTTTTCTGCCTTTTTGACTTTGAATATAAACAAATCATAAATTAGTATAAATTTATTTAATGAATCATAAATTATTATTGACTTTGAATATAAACAAATCATAAATTAGTATAAATTTATTTAATGAATCATAAATTATTAGTATAAATTTATTTAATGACAGAATTAAAAATAAAGTTTTTTTTCCCGAAAATGAAACAGTTAACGTTATGTTCATAACAAATCTGCCACATTTTAGAAAGTGAGAAGCTTGGTTGGCTTTCAATATCTTCATCTTTCAATACAAACGTCAGAGAGCAACTTATCGAGTAACAGAATTCGCGGCAATTTATATAAAATGGATTAAATAAATCTTCCCGCCAATTTTGTCATGTGGTTGTCAGGATGGCCGAGTGGTCTAAGGCGCCAGTCTCAAGCCCTGGTTTTCGAGAGGGCGTGAGTTCAAATCCCACTTCTAACAGTAACCAATTCTTATGTTTTGACGTTGTTTACGAATTCAACTAAAGTATTATGAACTTTTAGCTCAACCCAGAGGAAAATTTGTGCACGGGCATTTGGTCTAGTCGTATGATTCTCGCTTAGGGTGCGAGAGGTCCCGAGTTCAATTCTCGGAATGCCACCTTCTTTGCTCGAGTGGATTATTTATTAGAAATTTGGAGTGATGTAACTTATATTTGGCGGGCATCTAAGGCGTTCTATCCGATCTCTACCCTCTCCCAGGCTTCGACAAATAGTTGAGCTAATCCATATTTTCTAACATCATTGATTAAGGGTGTTTCTTATCATGTTTAGAGGTGATTTCTACAAGAAAGGCTAGCTTTATGCTTAGTTAGTTGTTGGACTAGCTTTGGTCTTTAGTTAGTTCTAGAGCACTCAATTTATATATGCAGGTAGTGGTGGCCTTAAGCTAATTGCGAAATGACTTGAGACTTGATGTTACTTGCTCGAGCGGATTTAGCCTTGAGGATTTTTCTTGTTCTATTCTTATGTTGCTAATGCATACAATTGAGCAAGAGAGAAAGACCACTACTTCTTGTTTTAGTTGAGTGGAATTTCATATTATATATACATGAGAAACATGTGTCACCTTCTATCTTTCCACTTAAAACATGTTGTTTTTGTGCATACCAGGCCAGGCTATGTTATTCGCTATGTGTTATGATTGACATAAGACATGCATTTTTATTGGTCCAGTTTTATTTTTTTGTTTTTCTAATACTCACTCATACCAAACTACCAAATCTAAGATTTCCTAATATTTTTTATTACTTAAAATTTGGTAATTTGTAAGTCGTGATATTTGTGTGTAGGCAATAACTTTATGTCGATCTCTTTTAAACATTTTGTGCCTTCGCCTTCAACAAACTACTATCAACCCATTTCAATTTTATAGAATATGAATTTGATTGAATTAGATCTGAGATGGTCTTGGTACTTTCACACAAAGTCCATGGCATTACTAAGTCCAATCCTGACAGCGCTTGAAGTTTTCAAAGATGGGTTGTTTTGGATCCTTTCCACTATTACCCTCTAGCTTGCCCCTTTTCCTCTTGTTGGATTCTCCAAGCTCATATGGTTTTTCCTCAATTTATTTATTGGTCTCATTTTTATCTAATCTTAAGAGGGATTCTCAAGTCCTTCATTAAAAGGCATAGACCTACATAAAATAAAGGCATGTATTTAGTGTTTTTTTTTTTTTATCATGGGTCATTTCCTAGTGGTCATGCTTCTAGGGCTTTATTTATTAGCTCGTTTTTTCTTGCTATGTTTGTCAGCATTGCAAGAGATTAGAGTTTAAACGGGCTTCAACTTTGGGGTTGTTGAAGCAATGGGTGTTGATACAAATTTATAGCTTGATGATGATGGGCTTATTAAAGTTGTTATTGTCATATTCATGATGTGGTCCATTGTAACTTTGATCTCAAGGATATTGCTTGGTAGGAATTTCATGCATGACGTTGTAGAAGGTGCAATTTTAGGTGTGTTGGAAGTCATTATTGTCTACAATCTATGCTTTCTCTCCAAAAAAAATTTAAAAGCATCCTACTTGTGGATTGAACGTAAAGCTTGTAGGCATGAAGCATCTTTACCTATTTTTGTTAGTTCTTTGTGTAAGGGATTAAATACTACAAAACTATAATTTTTTGGGTGTTTTCTTTTGCTTGGATTTGATTGTTTTAATGTACACATATTGACTTGAATTGATTTAACATAGACCCAAATGGTCTCATGTAGTTTAAATGTAAATTTCCATGTAAGATTAAAATTAGATCTGAATATAATGTTCCCCAAGATCAATCAATTAACTTCATGTTAGATTAGTTGGAATGTTTTGAAACACATTGATTTCATGAGGAATTTTCAAGTTGTCTAACCTTTCTACAAAGCATCTGAAGTTATGAAAAAAACATGTAAAGTTGGAAAGAAAAAGTAACCATATCTTACCTCTTTTTTTCAGCTAATTATCATCGTGTAAAAGTGTACTAACTAGTTCGTTGTGTACCATTCAAGCAAATTTTGTATAACATTCATGTATTATTAGTAATTATACACATTTGCTACATAAGCATTGGGACTTTACATATCCACGAATTGGATTGGTTGTCAAAAATTGGTTCTACTCATAAATATTACATTATATTTTTGGCTTAGTATCCTACTGTTTAAAACATGCAAACTTTTTGGATGGTCTTTTTTTTTTTTGATACCCAGG
>SNQJ01S0037344.1:9706-29725 GCA_010110895.2 Picea sitchensis
GGTTAGAAAAACACCATCAGAGGGGGGGAATGTTATAGAAAGATTTTCCTCACCCCATGCAACTTGCTCAAAAATCCTTTTCCATTTCCCTATGCAGACTTGAAGTCCCTTTTTGCAATTCCCAGAGCTAAAAAACATATTTTTCCACACATATGCGCCCTAACAACTATACAACATGCATATACGTAGGTTGCACCATTAAAACCCGTGTACATCAGGTTTTGTTCCCAAAATTAAAAAATGGTGTTGGGTTTCCATGTCACATCATGAGATCCATGATCCTTGACCTTACATATACTGGAAACTTTCTGACTCGACCCTTCAATTCCATTTGAAGGCTATAAATGGGCCATATCCAAGTTGTGGAAGAGGGAGAAGAATTCAAATTTGAGAGAAAATTTATTCTGGAGAAATTATTCACTTCATATTGAGTCTGCATCCCTTTTTCCTTTTAAGTCTGAACACATTTCTCATCCCTCAAGCGCTTCCCTCTTTGATGGATAACCTCATTGTTTCTCTTATATGAGCTTGCCTTTGGTGGAGGATTGAAGTGGTCAAGGACCAGATGGAAAGGACTTAGTTTCTCAGTTCCAAGACATGCCGACACAGAAGTTTGTCATTCATACACTTATGTTGATCATATTTTAATAGAAATACTATTTTCTCATCCAATCAATGTCTTGCAAATATTTGAATTATTATTCCATGGGCATATTTGTTATGAATATTGATGGATTGTGCTATTATATGTGATAACATTATATATTATCACCATATGCTTGTGTATCTTGGTTGTTGAGGACAAGTTGCAGGTGTATAGATTTGAGTCGAGTGCTCAACGATGGTATTCTTTGAGCATATGGACGAGGTAGGATATTTATCTTGTCTTGTTAGCATCTTTGTTTATATAACATACTTGAGGCTAGACTTGATTTCTACAGTCATTCCGTCTGTTGTGGTTTACCCCATGCCATAGAGTGATTTTCCTCATAAAAGAATTGGCAATCATACTAGGGAGTGAATCTTCTTTTCTGGGTTTGGAGTTTTTTTATCCTTTGATTTCTCTCGGTTAGCTTAATTTTTCTTGTCATCTGATTGCTTGACAACCTATTTTCATTTTGAGTCTAAGTTTCTTGGCCTTATCCTTAACCTTAACCTGGTAGTATTTCAATATATATATGTGGGTTTTCCCTCAACATACGTGTACATATGCGAGATGTCATTCTATAGGGCACGTACATGCATGATTTTTTCCTAAAAAATCGCCTACATCATCCTTGTTTTCTTGATTGCTGAGTTTGGTGTTTTCTAGGTAAGTTTTGATTGTTGTTGAGTCTTCTTGGGTATCTTTCATGATTTTTAAGTGCCTGCAGAGTGATATGAAACCTTTCTTTGGTTGAATTTTCGGGCGATTTTTCTTTCTCATCATATTTTTTCATTAATTTTCCTTGCATCTTGGGCCGAGTGTTTGCTTCTTGGTATCCTGGTTGGTGTGTCTCTTTTTGCTTACAATAGGGTTTATATATCAAGTTGTCGTTCAGTGCTTGCATTTTCATTTCCTTTATATTGAAAATACAAAATAATACATTTTTCATTATGGTATTTGATCTTTTGGGTTCTTATCATTAATCTTGATACATGTATGGAAATATTGCATCTTATTTGAAATTACAGATTTGAATTGAAAGTTGCATTTTTTAAAGGTTTATCATTTATTGAGAATTTAGGTTAGGACTTTGCATTATATTCATATTCATTTCTTTTACTTGCTGAGTCATAACATCATCAGTTTCACAACCATGTCTTTTGAGTAAACAAATGCACTAAAAGTGGCGCTGATAAATTTAAAATGGATTAGAAATGATTTTATTTTTCAGGATGCACAAACTAGCTTAAGATTTAGAGCCCTAGAAAAGGATTTTGTGAGTAAACTTCTCCAAGGCTATTAAAATCAACATATGTGTCTGACTAAGGGAGTGGTGAAATCCATTGTATAATTGGTGACGTCAGGAGGCTCCACTCACACCGAAGTTAAGCACGAGGTCGTGCGAAGTTGGTTGAGGAGATATCCCTCCAACACCTTCTTAGCCTCAGAGATATTTCTGGGGATCTATTCGTATATGGGGGTCTTTCTAGTGCATTTAACTCTGTGAGAGGAGGTGCTTTCAAGATTTCAATCTTTGTTACCCTACACATACAGTGGACCTAACTTACGATTGTTCGCTTGGGCAATGGTTATATCGTGGTGGCTTTATTTTCTCGACATAGGTAGCCACATATGTTACTTGCAAGGGTTATTTTGTAGGTACCCTGGGTCAGATAAGGGTCATACTGATTTTGAAACTTCTGATCTTTTGAAGGGAGTCTCAAGCCCCTCTTGGGCGAGGCATATCTACTTTAGGGAGGGAGGCCTCTTTTAGCCACTTTATCTTGTTTGTGTGCATATTGGCCTTTTTGTTTATTTTGGTGTGCTCTTTGATTGTTATTTGGCCGTAGGATTTGTTTTTATATCTCAAGTATTGGGTCATCATGGAGCCATACCAGATTCCTCACAGGTCTCACCGTTTGTTGAAATTACCACCGCATCTTGAGTCTTTTCCTTCTAAAAGGCATAAAGTTATCAAACGTGGTACACACACCTCCAACTACCAGAATTGTGATCATACAAGTATGAGTACTGATTCAAGTCATAAAGATACAAGGAATCCTTCGACTCCCATACCTACCATGATTAATGGAACTCCTTCTACACCTTCGACCACTACGATTGTAGTGCCAAAGGTTTCCATAATCACTCATGTATGACCTGTAGTTAGTACTCAAACTATAGTAATGAACCCTTTTGGTTCTCTTTTTAGTTCGACGGGATACAATACTCAGTCCATCCCTTCAACCTCTAGCCCTTTTTCTTATGGTATGTCAAATTTCACATCACAATTTTCTTCCTCCATTCCAACATCTAATCCAAATCCTAGTATTGGACATGGAGGAATGGATCATCTGCATATTCCACTCTTTTTTGGAGGTTCTCATATTCTCCAAACGACTCCTACGGTTGGAAGCCTACCTCCTTTTCACCCAAGGTTTAATCCTAGCATTAATGTTCGTGGATGGAGTAATAAACCAGGCGGACAAGCTGTTGCTTATTCTCCATCCTTTAAACCTACCCCATCCACACCGATTTTGACCAACATTTTTTGCATGATGAATCCACCTTTATCCTCCAGATTTCCACCCGAAGGAGATCGGTTTCATACTTTGGGCAACCCCCAACCTGAAGCTACTCCAGTTGGGGGAAATATTTACAACCCTCATCATAACATTCCTACTGGAATGGTTCCCAACCAACCCCTTATGAATAAGTTTGTAGGGGGGTTTTACAATCCTAGATAGGGCCATGGTGTATCCCAGAACCCTGGATGGGATGCAATTCCCCAACATCAATCTTTCCCGGGAGCTTGGGGTCAGATGATGGAACCTCGACTTCCCTTTTTGGCCACTCGTAATTTTCTAGAATTTTTTATATTATTGAATGACCAGGTGCGTCGTGAACCCACATGGCCCCCATCCCCACCAAGCTTCCTTCAGATATTTCAAAATTAGAGGGAAAGAGTAGTGAGGATCCTGGTGATCACATCATTACTTTCCCTCTTTTGTGCTCTTCCAATTCCCTTAACGATGATTCTATTCATTTAAGATTGTTTCAATGCACCTTCCTGAGGGTTGCAGCGAAATGGTACATAGAGATACCAAGGGGGATGCATGATGTCCCTAACCTTTTGGAAATTAATTGGCTCTCCAACCCTCTCTCAATCTCCAACTATGTTGACCACATTTAATGGTCATTCTTTCTGTCCCCGCGCTCTTATTCCTACCTTTCTAGTCGATTTAGGCAGGAAGACATTGGAGGTAGATGTCGAGGTGGTTGATGCACCCCTTGAATATAACTTATTACTAGGGTGTAACTAGAATTACTCTATGACTATAGTCGTATCGTCTATTTTCCATACTTTATGTTTTTCTCACAATGGAAAAATCGTGACGATCGATCAATTATCCTTTGTGCATGCTAACCCCAATGCATCAATTGGAAATTCAATCCCTGTGATCGAAAATTCTCAACCAGCAACTGAGGATATTGGTGTTAGAATGTATTCCTCCCTTATGGGTACCTTTGATTTCATGGCACCAATTCATCATATCTATGCCATGTTCAGTAGTTTTTCTTCGTTAATGAGGTATGTTTCTTTTCGCACTTCATATTTTAACTATCCTTGAACCCTACCTTCCCCGACCTTGTTTTGTGAAGGTAAATCACATATTGCAATGGAGATGCCCTTGCTGGCAAAAGAGATAGCATATCAGTCTTTTATCGACTCTACTTCCAACCCAGATCATTTCCCCTCGCAGATGAATGAGGGGGATCCCATTTTCCATTCCATATGGGTCAGTTCATTGTCTTTCTCACATGATTGCATCGATGATACTTTACTTTCGAATGGAGCGATCTTATAGGCCATGAATGGTTCTAATAGGACATGGGATGATATGCATCATCACTCTTACTTGCTATGAGAGATTGTTAGGACCGAACAAGACAATTTTAGATCTAACTTGAGTGAGATAGTTGGTCATGCCATAGTTCCACTTGATACACATGAAATGTATTCTAAAGGAAACATGGTGAGTATTTCTCCTACCATCACGATCGATATCTCTCGTAGTCCTAGTAAAATTGAAAATATATATATATTGGCGTGGATCGTTCACCTGAAGAAATTTAGTCATTTGCCCGGTCACATGAAAAGAGGCCAGGAATCGACCCTCTCTTTGAATGAAAAATCCCTTCCCTTAGATTGGCAGCTAAGCTCCTACCTGACACTTTTGATCTCGAAGAGTGCCTCGTACACCTAGAGAGCCTAGATGAGTAGAGTCGAGATGCCTCTACGAATATCGAAGTGAATAAACGATGTGTCAAGGTCCAATATGATAAGTCTTTCTATCCCCTACAATACGGTGAGTGTGACTTGGTCCTCTTATATGACCAAGACAAAGAACCTCTAGGGGCAGGCAAGTTCAACCCCATGTGGCACTGTCCTAATATCGTGTGACATGTCTTAGAAAAAGGAGCCTACAAATTAGAAGATTATGAAGGGAATATGTTGGCTAAGCCCAGAAATGGTCTCTACTTGAAAAGATATTATGCTTGAGCCCCAATCTTGGGTGTAACTCTAAGTATACTAGTGTATCTTAGTGTATATATATTTTTCCTTTTTTCATCAGCTTGCCTATCAAGTTTTCCTTGGTTGGAAGATGTCAATGGAGGCTTCAGTTTACTTAGGATTTGTAGACAGTGTCAATCCTCATACACAAAACTTATCTTCTGTCGCTTGGGTCTTTTACTCACCTGAGGGTCAACTATTGTATTCATGTGGCATTTTTCTAGGGCCATCAATGAATAATGTGGTTGAATATAACGTCGTTATAAATATTTTACATGATGTCGTTTCACATGGTATTCGTTCTTTAGAAGTTCACCTGGATTCCCAGTTAGTAGTATGTTAGTTGAACGACAGTTATCATGTGTGAGACCCTACTCTACTCCGACAGTTCCTATGGGTACAACTTTTGGAACGACATTTTGATTTTATTACTTATACTCACACACCTAGAAGTTATAATATAAGTAAAGTTGAAGACCAATGTTTTTAATATTTAATTTTTCCAAAAAATATGGTGTTATAGTACAAAATTGGGGCTCACACCCTCAAAATACATATACAGTCGATCAATACAATAACCATGAAATATACGCCTGTGGTTCCATATGTGTGTTATGATAGCATACTATGATGTTTTTGAGACGTCGAAAAATTCACACCCATGCACGGGGCACACCCAACACCTATCGTTGCATCACCTCCGGAAGATTCTCTATTTGTAACATGGGAATCTTGTGTGTCAAATGAGACAGGTTTCCCTGCACATTTTGAAGCACTCTCTCTGCATATCCTCTCGCTGGCTCATCCACCTAGTTCCTCCACTGGTGTCGTGGGGATCCATTCGACCGTTGTGGACCTACATCTTCACAATAAAGCATTTTTGTTAGAATACTTGACACCATCCAAAAACATTTGTGTTTTTTTTATTCTCTTTAAAAAACAAAAAAAAATGAAATATATTTGAAAATTGTTCCATAGCTATGTCTCCGTAGGCGAAACCTGGTGGCAATGGAATGTTTGGGTCTCCTATGAATTCGATCCATGCATAAGAGTAGTCCTCCATGGCTATCACTTATCGATGCTACCATAAGAATAACTCATTGATGTAGGGGGTCGGTACCCTACCACCTCCAAACAACCTCATCACCTCGGTCCACCGTGACATGGATAGATCAAGCGGTCTATGTGGAGCGATATCGACTCTAGGGATCAATATTGTAACCCGCTCGAAGAAAAAACTACACAAGATAGATGTGAATCCAAATTTCTTCTTCCTACTTTGTTTGCAGTCTATCAATTGGCTCTTCATGGTAGCCAGTAGTGAGGTGCACCAATCATATAATGTGGGTCATAAGCACTCCATGAAGTAGAACATCAATGTCCTTGATGCATGATGTAATGAGGCCGACCCCATGATCTGTGGTAGCATGAGAACAATTTTCGTTAAACTTAGGTTGTTGATCACCCTAATAGGGAGTTGGCTCCCTGCCTTTTTTGTTCCTGCAACAGAATGAGTGACGATGTAGTCCTCTATGTTCATACCACTCCCAATGCCCATGGCTTTGAGGTTTAGCACCTCACCCTGACATGACAACCCTGTAAGAAATTATATATCCTCGACTTCAATTCTCAATGGTTTCCCATCAAGGTTGAAGGCCTCTGTATCTGGATCCCAAAAGTTCACCAACATTTGGGGCAGCCTCACTTGAGACCTCATCCCTTTGAGAGACCAAAAAATATAAATCCCACATATTTTTAATGCTAATTGGGCCCTTGGATATATTTCCATTGCAGCATCAACTTCCTCATGCTCTCTTTCTCTCCATTCGAGTACCATCCTGCAAGAAAAATCCCATTTTGAGTCAAATTCCTTAAAACAAAACAAGTTACGAACTTGTACGTTAGATGAAATTTACAAAGTTGCAGATAGGGTTGCATATACGCATTATGTTTTGATAATAGTCATGTATAGGACTGGGTATATGTGACGCGATGATTTACAACTCGCTACACCCTAATTCCTAATTTGCACATTAAAAAACTCAAAAAGAGACACCTAATTTCAAATTCTAATCCACTAGAAATGAAGAGGAGGCAAAGAGTACTTACTTGGTCCAGACAGTTGTTAATTTCATCGCTCATAGCTCCTGCAATAGGCACTTGAAGGTCATGGGCAAATTTGGTCCAAAATGCACTATTTGGGTGAAAATGTGAATGGTATGGTAAAATTGGTTATTTTTACTATTTATGGAAAAACAATTACCCACTTTAGATAGTTTTTACTAATATTTTTTCCTAGTGGACTAATGGTGTAGTGGAAGTAGTTGGTTTTGGTGGTTTTATCCAGGGATTCTTGCGTTTTCTAGTGTTGTTTTTCCCATTCGTGACTTTGGCAAGTATAATTTCTTTGATCGTCATATAGGGTAGGTCCCCACTCCATCTTTCATTTTTACATTATTCTATGTCAATGATCCATATTTTTTAGGTACAAACCCATTTTGTTAGCGACACAGAGCCTCCTTACTACTACTAGAAGTGTCGTTAGTGAATGGTAGAGGCTTACCAAACATGGGTTCCCTAGTTAGAACCTCTGTTCCATCTGGTGCCCATGCAAATATTATTTCATAAATATTGGGAGTCCTTTATAGTTCCAATATGACTTTGTGTTCGAGCTTCATATTATTACTCATAAGCATGCTGACCTATACCTATGGGACTCCCATGAGTCTTGTTTAATATCTTTTTTTACTCTCTCAAAAAGCAAAAAGATTGTCGAGTGAACTTGTCTCTTTCACACTCCTAAATTGGATTTGAAAGGATGTCTATTAGGTGTAAGGTTAACCCTTTTTCAGACCAAGTAGACTAATTTCAAAAAGGGAATACTCTAGTCGCTAGTGGCTAGAAGAATTCTCCTGGGTATTGTTTTATACTTTTTTAGGCCTAGGGGACTAAATTGAAGAAAAAGTACATTCTTTGGAGTTAATTTGTAATTGCATATCATCCTCTTGCTTGCAGTATTGAGCCTATTTCTGGTTCCTGATTTCACATTATAATCCTATTATATCATCATTTTGCATCATCAACCAAGCAAAGCCTTATTTATATCCTTTGTATCTTGACACCCTGTACCCTAGGAGGAAACATTCCCCTGAGTGTCTATATCCTGCATGCGGCCCCTTGCATTGAGCATAGGTATGTTCCACTGTTGGACTTATTTTAATACTCATGACACTCATTTCCTCCTTTGTATCATGGCATTCATTTTCCTACAAAAAAACAAAACGAGATGGGCGAGAAAAGAATATTACCTCAGGTTGGCAGCAATCGTGTTGCATTTGAAAAGAGTCCACTTGTCATTCAAATTTTGAAAAGAGCCCAGACCTTAGGAAGTTGATCTCGTTACTTAGAGTTTACTCCTTTGACTGGTTACTCTTCCAGTCCCTATGGAGAGTTTTATTGGTGCCTCCTGCATCACAAAGTTTCATCATTGAGTATATGCTACCAGATTCCTCCATATGTCTCATGCTCTTGTTTAAAGGATGTCTATAATCTTGTGTAGGCCATTTCTCAGAAATATTGACTTTGCATGTCAGCCTTACCCTCAATGTGTCTCAAAGTTACATGAAGTTATAGTCCTACTATGCACCCTAATCCTACTTTCCTTATGGGTAGGTAACCTTGATCCCAACACTTGACATCTCCTCATTAGTCTCTTATTGGGGGTTTCCCTTGTGTTCAACGGAAATAAATATATTCACACATTGGGATTCGTGTATTTTCTTGGATTCTATTAGCCTTATTGGTGGTTTCCTCACCTTTTTTGACAGTTTTCCTTATTGGATTCTATTCATAGGGTATTTTGCATACATTGCTTGCATCTGGTGCATGCGAAAGTGATCTGGATTATTTTCGGCACGAAATGAGAGCGGAGATATAATAACGAAATGCACAGAGATGTTGAAGATATTCAATAATATAACAAAAATGTATCAGAGATACAACCATAAACATAGATATACAGTAATACATGATTTCTATTAATCAGAGAAATGTACAGAGACTGTAAAAATACAGAGTGACAGACTCGCTAGAATGGTGGCAGCTTATCTCTGAGAAGAGATGTGACGGCTACTCGCATTCGCAAGAAGATGATTACAATGAGACTCGGAAGGCCCTTTTACAATAGACGGGAATGCCAAAAGTCCTAGACATCCAAAAACCTAACCCTAGTAAGCGCCAAAAGTCATGTGGGCCCCGTTTGGGTAAAAGTGAGTACATCAACTTCCCGGGGTCGTAACTTTTGCATACGACTGATCTCCGTTTTAGAAATGTGATAGCTTCGTTGGAAGGTATTGTTGAGGAGATTCATTTTGGGGATAAATAATTCCTTTGGCTATCATTGAGAACCTTGATCTGAAAAACCTTCACATTTGCTATCATTGAGAACCTTGATCTAGAAAAACCTTCATTTGGACCCTCAAAATGGCCCCAGAAGTTAAAACCTGCTAAAAATAGTAAATTGCCAAAATGGCCAGAAAACTGTTTTGAGCCATTTGGAAAAGGTGGGTGGCCACCGATATCCACCTGGATCAGAAAGACACATAGGGTATTTGGTTCATGAACATGTTCTTCATCCAATTTCCCACAAATCATCAAGCTATTGTTTTGCACCTCGTGTTAATTGATGAGAGATGCCTTAATGCTCTCCTTTCAGCGGGTCTCCTTTCACCGGATTTAGATCATCTAATCTGGAAACGAGGCTTGGTGTCCTATGAGTACCTAGAGTCTTGCAGTCATCAATGGAAGGTTCTCTCACCATCGACAATTGGGATTACATCAATGTCTCTTTATCGATGGATTCTTCCAGTGTTAGACATAAATTCCTTTATTCACACTTGTAATAATGCACTGAGTTCCTTGATACCTACTTTCATTATTGGTAGGTTGTCTCACATTTGTTAATGGTATACCTTAATGACTGGTAATCAAATGAAGTCTCATTGTGTTCAAACTCAACTCCTTTATTCACATGATGTATACTTTCACCTTTGGCAGATCATGTAGAAGACTTGAATACATCAGTTTATTGTCACAACTTTTTTAAGTTGTTGCTATCATTCATTGGACCAATACCTATATGACTTCAATGATTTTGGAAGATCATATTGTACTCCATTGTACACAGATATCTTCATATTGATTGTGAGATTGGTTTTCATTGGGCCTTGTTCATGACCATGACATCCTATGGCATGTATCTACCTTTGTATTGCCTATTCATGGCCATGAACAATGGTTTGGTGTATTTCCATGTGGATCTGCAATTTAATTCAAATTAGTATCCATGTGCAGAAAGTCATTATGGATTGTGATATTCTTATAAGCAACTAGTTCATCGAGCTAGGTCTCCATTATTCCACTTCTGGGAATTATAATGTATTTTGGCCATCGGAGATACTCCTCTGACCTCACACATTCGAGAGAAATTTTTATAGCAAGATTTTCCTCACCCCATGAAACTTTATCATAAGGCATTTTCCATTTCCCTATGCATACTTTAAGTCCCTTTTTACAATTCCTAGAGATAAAAAATCTATTTTTCCACATATACACACCCTAATAGCTATACAACATGTGCATATGCAGGTTTCACCATTACAACCCACGTACATTGGGTTTTGTGCCCAAAATTAAAAAATGGTGTCATGTTTTATGTCATTGTTGATATTATGGTAGCTATGAGAGGTATTAACCTCCACTTGTAACGATTGACGAGACTAGAATATTCCAAGAAGCAAGAAGAAACCCTAAAGCATTGGACATAACCCTAGAAGACATGTTAGCTAAAGGAAATATTTAATATTGAGGTTTTAGCTTCCTGAATGAGAAGGAAGCCCAGAAAACTAAGGAGGAGTAGTATAAATACAGTAAACTAGACCTTATTTGGAAGACACAACTTGCAACTAGAGAAATTTAGTAGTGCGCAAGTCTGGAGAGTAGTTGCAACTGCATTTACTGCAATCTATAATTTGGGTCTTTCTAGGTTGGACATTTTGATCAGTCTTGGTTATCCTTGCTTGGTGCATTAGAATTGGTTGACTATTGATTTTCTACCAAAATTATTTTCTGTTAAGTTTAAGGTGCTCGGGGGTGGGATTTGTGCCTATGGTTGGGTGACAATATTGCTATATTGTTTATGGTTAAACGAGCACACCCACTTTTCTAGCAGGTTATGGGCCCACACCTCCTTCATTCAATATAACCACTGGAAGGAAGCTAAGCCATGAGATTATCAGGCTCATTGAAGAACTATCACTAGGGTTTCTAGAAGGTGTAGTTACTGAAGAACTACCTCTAGGGTTACTAGCAGGTGTAGTTGCAAAACCCTAAAAACTCTTTCCCAACACCTTATGATGGAACACCTTACTCAAGGAGAGGATATTCTAGTGCGCCTAAGTCCATCACACCTATTGGCACTCTCAGAAGGAAACAACTGTCAAGGTTGATATTTTGGGTCAAAGTGAAAGTTTGACGAGCTATCAGTCAACATAAATCATGAATGAAAATATAGATCATCTACACAATTCAACTCTTACAAGAACTCTTGAAGATGAGATGTGGATAATTGATAGTGGAGATTCTAGGAATATGATACGAGACTAGGTCAAACTCTCTAGTCTAAATGAAAAGAATAAATCCTGCAAGGTAGAACTTGGAGATAAGAACACCTATCCAGTCAAAGGAATTGGTCAAGCCTCCATCAAATTGAAAACATGTAACAATGTTCATTTGAGAAATGTAATATATGTACCTGGTTTAGAAAAGAATCTTGTACCTATATATTTCCTAGAAGACAATGGAAATATAATAGCCTTTGTAGATGGTGAAGTACTATATTAGTCTAGAGACTCTAGCATAGAGAATGATAGAGTTATTGGAACTCATGAAGGAAGACTATACAGACTACTAGAATGTAATGATGAAGCTGTTATACATGATGAAGTCAATCCCAGTGAAATTTGGCACAAAAGGTATGATCATCTTAAGTATCAATCATTACCTTTCCTCAAAAATATGGTGGAAGGAATATCATAACTACAATCTACACATGAAGGAATTTGCAGAGGATGTGCTCTTGGTAAAAATGTTAAGAATCCATTCTCAAGTAACAATAATAGATATAAGGAAATATTAGATCTAATACATTCATATGTTTGTTGTCCAATGCTAGCCAACCCTCTAGGAGGTTCCCTTTATTATGCAATATTCATAGACGATTACTCAATAAATACTTGGTTGTATCTCCTGAAAACAAAGGATGAAGTTTTCATCTAGTTTCAAGAACTCAAAGAAGAAATAGAAAACCTCACAAGAAAGAAAATCAAGATTTTGAGAACAGATAATGGAGAATAATACACATCCAAGGAATTTGTTTCCTTTTTCAAATCAACAGGGATTAGCAGGGAGATAACCATTCCTCATAATCCTCAAAAAAATGGTGTAGCAGAAAGGAAGAATAGATCCATTGAGGAAACCGTGAAGGAAATAATGAATGATCAAGGTTTGTCTATGTATTTATGGGGAGAAGCAACCATGAAAACAATATATGTTCAGAACAGAATTACCCACTGCATATTTAAGGATATGACTCCAGAAGAAGCCTTCTTAGTAAAGAAACCCAATGTGGAAAACTTAAGAATCTTTCGGTGCCCTGTTTACATTCATATCTCCAAGGATAAAAGGAAGAAACTAGAATCCTCAGGAAATAAAGGCATATTTTTTTGATACAGTGAATCATCGAAAGACTACATAATATATATCCTAGAACAACATAAGGTTGAATTCAATAGAGACATTATCTTCAATGAGAATATGAATTTCAAGAAATATATAGAAGAATCCATGGAAGAAGAAGAATATGAAGAGATTAAAGAAGAAGGTACCTATCTTCTAGAAAGTCGGAATGAAGAACTAGAACAACTTGATCATCCGATGAAACCATGTGAACCTATTGAATGATTCACTATACCCAAAACTAGAAAACATCCATCTTGGCTTGAGGCTACCCTACATGAAGCAGAAAGACTCAAAGCCCCAAGTGGCACCTTCAAAGAAAGAAAAAATCCCAAAATATTCTCCATCTATGCAACATGTATGAAAAATCTTATAAATGAATAACCCACCACATTTGAATAAGCAACTAAGAAGAAACAATGGAAAGAATCCATGACAAAGGAACACCAGTCCATCATGAAAAATTATTTATGGGAAATCGCTCCTAGACCCAAAGAAAAATCAATGGTAACTTCAAAATGAGTCTATAAGATCAAACATGCAGCAAATAGAAGCATGGACAAATACAAGGCAAGGTTCGTAGCTAGAGGGTTCTCTTAGAAGGAGGGGGAATATTATGACGAAACCTTTTCTCATGTTTCTATATATACTTCTATTAGAGCCATTATATCTCTTGTTGTCTCCATGGGATGGAGGCTACATCAGATGGATGTAAAGACATCTTTCCTCAATGGAGAAATTGAAGAAGAAGTATACATTGAACAACCTTAATGATTTGAATTACATTCCATAGATACTCATGTTTTCATATTAAAGGGACTCAAACAATCTCCAAGATATTGGTATGCCAGAATAGACAACTACTTAATAAGACTTGGTTTCTCTAAGAGTCATGCAGATCCAAATCTCTACTACAAAGTTGTGAACAATGCACCTGTGATTCTACTATGATATGTAGATGAATTCTTGACAGGGGCGGAGTCTCTCATCACCCATTGTAAGAAGGAACTATATTTTCAGTTCGATATGAAAGATATTGGTCTCATGCACTATTACTTGGGACTAGAAGTATTGCAGAAGTGTGGCGAAGTCTTCTTTGGACAAGGAAAGTATGCAACAAATATTCTTAAGAAATTTGGAATGATGGATTGCAAATCCATGGTCACTCCTATGACCACAGATATAAGAAAAGTAAGAGACTCATATTCTTATCGATTAGACCCGTCCCTATATCGACAATTGATTGGGTCGTTGATGTATCTAGTACATACCCGACCAGATATTTTCTTTGTTGTAAACACCTTAAGCCAGTTCTAGGTGGAACCTAGACATGAGAATTGGATAGATGCAAATCATGTTCTAATATATATTCGTGGTACTCTAAACTATGGTTTAAGATACACCACATCCAGTGATATACAACTCCATGGATTCACATATTCAGATTAGGCAGGGAGTGCAAAAGAAAAAAGGAGTACTTTAGGGATGTGTTTCATCTTGGGCTCTGCTATGATATCATGGTCCAACAGGAAACAGAATTAAGTCACACCCAACACAACAAAATCATAGTATATCACAACATGTGAGGTGTGTACCGAAGTAGTATGGATGAGGAAGCTGATTTCTGGATTATTTGATCAGGTACCAGATTCAATCGTAATATACAATGACAATCAGAGTTGTATAAGGCTATCCAAACACCTAGTGTTTCATGAATATTTGAATCATATTGATATTAAATACTATTTTATTTTTTATAAACTCTAGGAAGGAGAATTAAAACTCCAGTATATCCCCACAGATGAACAGGTAGGAGACATTTTGACAAAGCCTTTGTCCAATATAAAGTTTGCATACTTAAGGGACAAGTTGGGGCTCATGGAGATAAATCCCTTAGGTGAAAGGGAAGAGATGGATCCCCGGGTTGGTAGGGAGCACTGATATATATATTATTGATTCATGGATCCCCGGGTTTCTAGTTTGGAAAATTGTCCAGGTTGGGTTGTTCCTTTCTAGTTCGGAAATTGGTTTGAGATTTCTAACAGACATGAATTTTCTAGTTCGGAAAATGGTCTAGATCGAACAATCATTTTCATAATGAAAATGTTTCTATATATTTTTGATGTACCATAGACATCGATTCTCCTTGTGTCTGGTGTGGGGGAATGGTCTAGGACAATCATTCTTCTTGGAAGTCACTCTGAGTAGTGGTAAAGAATAATGGTATGCCTCATTAGACAATCATTCTTTCGAAGTTCAAAGTTGTGAGAAGTTTTGAAGAATGGTTTGTTTTGGAGTTTGGTGTAGGACAATTTTTTCCTTAGGAAATGGTCCAGACAGTGATTCCCTAGGGAAGACTCATTCTCTCCATGTTTCACTATGATTAGTGCTGGAGGAATGGCCCAGTTAGGTGAATGGTCTAGGTTCAACAATCAGGGATAGGAATTCACTAGGGCAGACTCATTCTCTCCAGGTTGCACTATGATTAGTGCCGGAGGAATGGCCCAGTCAGGTGAATGGTCTAGGCTCAGAAATCATGGAAAATTATTCTTATATTCTTAAGAATAATAGTCCAATTATCCCATGGTTGATGTTTTACCTTTTGAGGGAAGATGCTCTTCCAGATCTCATATATGTGAATGGAAGAATGGCCCAGATGACTCGGTTTGTATCATGATATTGTTTATATAGATTGATATTAGATTATATGATTGTTATAGAGATTGTATGTCTCTATATAGTAGTTGTATACTACTATCAATAGACACAATTGTGTTCTATTGGATGGCATTGTTTTGACTACCATGGAGACTATCTAGTTGGATAGTGATGACGATGTTACCGATTGAATGGTCTATTTGTGCTCAAGACCAATTCCTTTTATAGCTACCTATATAGGAGGGAGTATTGATATTATGGTAGCTATGAGAGGTAGTAACCTCCACTTGTAACCATTGACGAGACTAGAATATTTCAGGAAGCAAGAAGAAACCCTAAAGCATTGGACATAACCCTAGAATAAAGTCGACTAAAGGAAATATTTAATATTGAGATTTTAGCCTCCAAAATGAGAAGTTAACCCAGATGGCTAAGGAGGAGCAGTATAAATACAGGATGTCAGAGCTCATTTGGAAGAAACAATTCGCAACTGCAGAAATTTTGCAGTGCACAAGTCTAGAGAGTAGTTGCAGCTGAAGTTACTACAATCTGTAATTTTGGTCTTTTGGGGTTCGACTTTTTTATCATTCTTGGTTATCCTTGCTTGGTGCATTATCCTTGGTTAGCTATTGATTTTCTACCAGAATTATTCTCTGTCAAGGTTAAGGTGCTCAGGGGTGGAATTTGTGCCTATGGGTGGGTGACAATATTGCTATATTTTCTATGGTTAAACAAGCACACCCTGTTTTCTAACAGTCATGTCATGATATCCATGATCCTTGACCTTGCATATACTAGAAAATTTATGAATCCACCCTTCAATTCCATTTGAAAGTTATAAATGGGCCATATCCAAGATGTATAAGAAGGATAAGAATTCAATTTTGAGAGAAAAGTTACTCTAGAGAAATTCATATTGAGAATGCATCCATTTTTCCTGTTAAGTCTAAACACATTGTCCATCCCCCAAGATATTCCCTCTTTGATGGAGAACCTCATTGTCTCTCTTATATGAGATTTCCTTTGGTGCGGGATTGAAGTGGTGGAGGCCCAACTGGAAGGGACTTAGTTTCTCGGTTCTTAGACATGCCGACACAAAGGTTTGTCATTCATATGCTTATGTTGATCATATTTTAATAGAAATACTCTTTTCTCATCCAATTAATGTCTTGAAAATATTTGAATTATTATTGGATGGGAATATTTGTTATGAATATTGATGGATTATACTATTATATGTGCTAACTTTATATATTATCACCATATGCTTGTGTATCTTGTTTGTTGAGGACAATTTGAAGGTGTATAGATTTGCGTTGAGTGCTCAACGGTGGTCTTCTTTGAACATTCAGACGAGGTAGGCTCTTTATCTTGCCTTGTTAGCATCTTTGTTTATATAACATACTTGAGACTAGAGTTGATTTCTGCAGTCATTCCATCTGTTGTGGTTTACCCCATGCCATAGAGTGATTTTCCTCGCAACAAGGAAGGGAGAGAAAAACAAGGAGGGAGTAGGAAGGGGCTTGAGGCCTGTGGTATCAAAAATAAAGTGCTCCAAGCCATTTTCTTGAGACTTCAGAAGAACCTTAGTTGTAGATAAAAATTGTATTAGAAGATATTTCATTGAATTTTTTTATATATTTTCCGGCACATGCATTGTTAAAGTATTAATACATTCATTTTTTACATTAATCCATTTCTACATTGGTTTACCATGACCATGGTTTACTGTGGTTGACCACGGTTGGCAATGTTTAACCATGCTTGAGAGTTGTTATCCATAGATAACCATTGTTTGCCATGACCATGGTTGACCATCACTATCATTGAAATTCATCATGTCTGACTTTAACTATGCCTATAGTTGACCATTAAATTAACTATGGTTAACTATTGTTGACCATGACAAAGAATAATAAAATAGTAATAATACATTGATAAAGTAAAAATACATTAAAAATTCATTTTTACATAAATACATTAAATTATTACATTGGTGTTTTAATACATTAATGTATTAATAAAGTATTTATACATTATTAAAGTAACGATACATTAATAATATAATTATACATTATTATACTGTATAAATACATTATAATTAATATATTTGTACATTATTAATTAATACATTGCTAAAATATTAATACATGTATTAAATTATTACATTAATAAAGTATGAATACACTAATAAAGTAATACATTAATAATAAATTATTAAAACATTAATAAGTTAATAAAGTATAATTAATTAATACATTAATAAAGCATTAAAACAATTAAAAGGTATTAAAATTTTAATAGTACATTAATACATTGAAGTAATAAAGTAAAAATACATTACTATTACATTATCACATAAATACAAAACATTGACCATGACCCACGATTGTTCAGAGTGATAACATGTGTTTGACCACAAGTATGGTTAACTATGGTAAACCATGACTCCATGGTTGACCATGACTCTGACTATGGTTTACCATTAGAGTGGTTGACGATGGTTGACTCTAATTATGGTTGACTATGCTTGACAATGACCATAGTTAACTACAATTGATGATAACCATGACAATGACCATGGATGATCATGAATATGGCTGACCATGACCATGACCATGACCATGAATGACCACAAATTACCATGCCCATGACTATGTGTGATGTACGATATCTATATTTTTTATTGGAAATGTTCATCACAATGTGACATTGGGAGATATTTCATCACATTACGACAACCAAAAATGTTTATGACAATATATATATATATATATGGTTGACCAAATTGCTAGTTGATAA
Organism: Picea sitchensis; assembly: GCA_010110895.2. Classification (NCBI taxonomy): domain Eukaryota; kingdom Viridiplantae; phylum Streptophyta; class Pinopsida; order Pinales; family Pinaceae; genus Picea; species Picea sitchensis. Next base: position 28,183 of record SNQJ01S0037344.1, read on the forward strand.
TGTAAGTTGGTTGACCATGGCCATGGTAAACATTGATCATGGTTGACTAACTTTTACCATGTTTTTCCATGACCATATTTTAACATTAGTTGATTGTGTTGAGTTTCCTATAGTTTAGCATGGTGATTCTATAAAACCTGGGCTTGTCAGAGTCTGACATTTAGAGATGTTCATCACAATGAGATGTTGGACAATGTTTGTGACATTACAATGTTGGGACATGTTTGTCACTATGCGACGATGGGAAATGTGCATGATATTGCGACGTTGGAAAATGTTTGAGACACTATGAAGTTGGGATATGTTCGTCAAAATACGACATTGAGAAATATTTGTCAAATTACGATGTTGGGAAATTTTCAACACATAAAGACTCTTACTTTTAGATATGTTCTTCCCAATGTGATGTGGGCAATGTTCTTGACATTGCGGTGTTGGGACATGTTCATCACAATGCAACGCTGTGAAATGTTCGTGACATTGCGACATTGGGGAATGTTCATCACAATGCAATGATGGGAAATATCTATGACATTGCGATGTTGGGAAATGTTCATGACATTGCGATGTTGGGAAATGTTCATTAGAATGAAACATTGGGAAATATTTGTCAAATTGTGATGTTGGTAATATTCACAAAAATGCGACATTAGGCCATGTTCATTATATTGCGTCGTTTGGAAAACTTTATCACAATGCAACATTGGGACATGTTCATCAGAATGTGATGTTTGGAAATTTTCATCACAATGTGACATTGGGACATTTTCGTCACATTGCTACGTCAAAAATTGTTCGTCACAATGTGACATTCAGAAATGTTCAACACAATGCGATGACGGGAAACATTCAACACATTGTGACATTAATAAGTGATTAGGAAAATTCCAAGACATTGGAATGTTTGTCACATTATGATGTTGGGAAATGTTCTTCACAATGTGACAAACGAAAAATTTCATCACATACTAAGGTTTGATCATCAACGCCACATTTCTAGGTTCGTGTAAGGGAATTTGTATGTTTAGTCACAATGGGAAAGGTTTCTAACATTGAGATGTTTGGAAATATTTGTCCATATGCAACTTTGGGAAAGAGTACACATATTGCGATGTTGGGAAATGTTCATCACAATGAGTCATCGAGAGATGTTCGACATATTGTGTCGTCGGTAGTTTATTGTCATAATGCAATACCAGGGAATGTTTGTCACATTGCGACGTTGGGAAATGTTCATCACAATGTGACAAGGAATTTCTAGGTTTAGAAATTTCGTGATAAGGAATATCTAGGTTTACACATATTAGGCTTAGTCATATTCGATTTAGTCACATTGTAATTATATTCAGTTAATGTTTCAAAATTAAGGTTCATTTATTGGGGGTTAATATACTTAATATATACTTTCCATATGCCAATTTATATTTGCTTTAAGAACATTGATAGAAAATCAACTTGAAAATTGTAGATGGTGATTTATTCTTGTTAGAAGGACATTTAAGTAAACCACATATGGATAATATAGTGTATATATTGCACCATG
>SNQJ01S0037344.1:37350-51200 GCA_010110895.2 Picea sitchensis
ACTTCTTATCATTCATGAAAAAATAATAATGAGTCATATTTACATCAAACACTGTTGGGTCCATTACCCAAACCTTTGTGCTATGGGTCTTTCTTCAAGGGTTGACATCAATGACAACCAACCTTAATCAACAAATTATAGGTGATACAATAATTACTTGTGCCCCTCCGATATGGAAGAACCCATTTCATTGTTGTTAAATGCTCTTTGCCTGGATTTACCATGTATCTACTGAAAACACCAACTACAAGTGAAATATTTGGCCTAGTACTTACCATTTCATACATCAAACCTCCTACTGTATTAGCATATCATACACGAGACATATATTCCTTTTCTTCATCATTACTATGACATAAACTTGAAGAAATATTGAAATGGGAAGCCAAAGGGATTCTTATTGGTTTCATATCATTCATTTCGAACCCCATAAGTATTTTCTAAACATACTTTTTTTGTGATAACCAAAACTTACCATTTTTCCTTTCTCTATGTATCTCCATGCCCAATATTGTTTTTACTGCTCCTAGATCCTTGATATCAAACATCCTAGCCAACTGAGCCTTCAACATGTTGATCTCAACCATGATTTTTCTCGCTACAAGCATATCGTCAACATATAACACTAAAATAATGAATATGTTATTTTCCAACTTTTTAAAGTAAACACAATGGTCATACTCACTTCTTATAAAATTCTGGATCACCATGAAGGAATCAAACTTCTATTACCATTGCCTGGGAGACTGTCTCAGTCCATACAATGACTTCTTGAGTTTGCAAAAAAACATTTTATTGTGATCCTAAACAAACCCTTCTGGTTTTCCATATATATTTCCTCATCCAAATATCCATGTAAAAAAAATTCTTTAACATCCATCTTCTCTAACTCAAGATCAAGAAAAGAAAGTAGTGCTAACACAACATGAATTGAAACAAGCTTAAAACAACCAGTAAAAACATTTCATGGAAATCAATACATTCCTTCTAAGAATACCCTTTTTCTACGAGTCTTTCTTTTTACTTTTTAACTTTATCATCAACACCTTTCTTCAATTTGTAAACCCACTTACAACCGACAACCTTCCTTCCCTTTGGAAGTTCTACCAGGCCCCATGTTTCATTCCCCTCTAAGGAATCAATTTATTCTTTCATTGATACTTTCCATTTAGCACTTTTAGACACCTCTATTTCTTCCTAATAACAACTAGGTTCTCCATCATTAGAAATCAAAGAAATATATGTAACATAATCATCATACCTCTTAGGAAACTTTATTACCTACGTAGATCTCTATAAAGATTGTTGTGACATTTCCTCAGTTTCCTGGAAATTTTTTGTATCATCATCTTATTCTGCAGGATCTTCTTCATGAAGATATTCATGCTCCTTCTCTCTTGTAGATGATCGAGTCTCCAACTGAATTTGTTGATTTTGTGGTACTTCTTCTTGTTTCATTTCAACATCTACATCTAATTTTATGAGTGACATTTCATCAAATATGACATTTCTGTTAATGATGATTTTATGGATAGTAGGATCCCACAATCTATATCCCTTAACTCCATAACCATACCAAAAAAAGATAAGCCCTTTTTTATTTCAGATCCAACTTAGTATGTTGATGCTTAGGAATAAGAGCATAGGTCTCACAACCAAAAATTTTAATATTTTAATAATCACATGGGTGACTTGTCCATACCTCTTTTGGAATCTTACAGTCAATTGCAACTGATGGTGATTGATTTACCATATAACATGTTGTAAAAATGGCTTCTGCCCAAAATTCCTGCTACTTGGTATTACTGAGCATGCTCCTTTCTCTCTCTTTAAGAGTCCTACTCTCATGTGTTCAAAAACACCATTTTGCTAAGGAGTATACACCATGGTTTTATGTCTTTCGATCCCAAATTCATTTCAATAATTTTCAAATTCCTTATAACTAAACTCACTTCCATTATTTGTTCTTAAACATTTGATGGTACTCACAGTGCTCTTTCCAACCAAAGCTCTAATTTGCTTAAAATATTTAAATACATAAACTTTTCTTTTCATTAAATAGATCCACACCTTTCTAGAGTAATCATCTATAAATGTTACAAAATATGACAATCCTTCAAAACAAATTTTAGGAGATGGTCCCCAAATGTCTGAATGGATATAATCAAGGATACCTTTACTAATATGTCTTCTTGTTTTAAACTTATTTCTACATTTTTTTCCATAAACACAATGTTTGCGGAAATTCAAATTTAAAGATATTAATCTTGGAAGTAATTGATGGTCTACTAGTACCTTAATCCCTTTCTCTCTCATATGACCCAAACATTGATTCCATAAATGAGTAGAGTCAACTGCACCTTCATATACCACTGCTTCTTTATTTTATTCGGTTCTTACTTCTAGATGATAAAGATTCCCAATCTTTTTAGCCTTCATAACTACTAAGATGCCTTTCGACACCTTTAGTACTCCACCTTAAACTATACATTTATAACCACCAGAATCTAGAACTCCCAAATATATTAGGTTCTTTCTAAGTTCAGGTACATGCATCACATATGTTAATGTTATTACAGTACCATCATACATTTTAAATTGGATTCTATCAAGCCCAACAATTTTACAATAAATATCATTTCCCATAAAAACAACACCGTTATCAATAGATTGGTAAGTTGAGAACCACTTTCTATGAATAAGCATATGATTGGACAAAATAGAGTCTAATAATTAATGCTTATCATGTTGTGAAACATTAAAAATAGATAATACCTCATCATTCATACCTGAACTTGTTTAAACTTAATTAGCTTCCTTTGTTTCCTTTGTGGAGTCATCTTTGGATGTTTTTTGTCTTTTCTAGCAATCCTTCTTGAGATTCGCTGATTTGCCACAGTACCAACATTTTAATTTACCTTTATTTCCTTTTGAATTAGATCTTGATGTACCTCTATAATTCTCCCCTCTTTCTTTGGATCGACCTCTGACCACCATTGCCTCTGATGTTGAGGTTTCTTAACTGGATTTTCTCCTCATCTCCTCATACAACAAGACTCCCACAAAAATATCATAATCAATGGTGTTTGTTGTGCTACACCACATATATGTGACTAAATGATACCAATATTTAGGTAATGAGAAAAATAGGGTAACTACTTTGTCCTCGTCTTCGTATTTTACTTCCATACTAGATAATTGACAAATCAGAGTATTGAAAACATTTAAATCATTGACAATTTGTGTACCTTCTTTCATCTGCAAGCTATAAAATGGCCTCTTCAAGAAGATTATGTTCGTCGAGAAATTCATATAAATACTTTCCATCTTTCTGCATAATTTTTTTGTTGTTTCCTCTCCAACGATATTAAAAAAAACTTCATCTACCAGACAAAAACAAATGGTACTGAGAGATTTTGCATCAAGATCTTCCTAGTCCTCATTCGACATATCCGTAGGTTTCTTTGACCTACCTACCTATGCCTTTTGCAATATTTGTTGCACAAGAATATCCCACATATTGATCTTCAATAGCTTAAATTTATTCTTCCCGTTGAATCTCTCTCTCTCTCTCAAACTTTGAACTATGTACTCTTTCCATTAGCACAAACTGCCCAAAACTACAACTTATAAAACCAAAAATTTTAAAATGGAGGAATTATATTATATTTCATGGTTGAATGCCAAAATAAAGATATTAATTAAAAGGTTTAACAACAAACCACAAATATTTAATATGTGTTCTTTAAATCCTTTTNATATATATCCACTTCACCTTTTATTAAAACATCCTCCACTTACTTATGTAGCTTTAAATGCAGTTCCTAATAAAATGCATCTTGTGCTTACCTCATAATTTATGCATATAAGGCAACCATACTTAAAATAAGGTGATCATACCTCATTATTCCAATGAATATACCTTGAAATCAATTTAAATGACTTTCCGTAGCTATCATGCCTACCTCGAATCGTGAGGAGTGATGGTCCACTAGTATCATGCATCCCAAATACCTCAGAGAGTGATGATCTTGAAAAAGTTTGGTTCACTAGTATGACACATCAGATAAGGCTTCAATAGAAATAATCCCCAAAAATATGGATAATGTAAGGATGTGAATAATTATCTCGCCTCCATCAAGACTCATGGAGCGATAAGGAAAAGAGTATCGCCCTTTCTCCACTCCAACAAAGTATGTTCATCCTTTGTCTTACGATTTTCTCGACTTTGATCCAACGACCTTATGTTTCCTCTACTTGTGACAATTAGTCCTCTTTATAGGTATTTCTTATTCACTTTCATACTCTTCCACTCTGTGCTCTAATACCACTTGTTGAGTAGTGGAAGCATAAACACGACAATTTTAATGGAAAATAAAATATACAAGACAAAAATCATACAATTGAACAAAAATATTTACATGGTAAAACCCTTTAAAGGGAAACATCCAAGGGGAAATGATAATCGGTGATCTTATTGTTCAAGGGAGAATTACAACAACCAGGTTCACAGGCTTACAACCATCTCTCACACACCTCCCACATCCTTTCCCCTATGGGCTTACATAGATATGAATAATATCTCAAACAGTTACATAAATTTAATGTACATCGAACCAATTCTATTTTTAGTTTATTTGGTTCAACTAAACACATAATAATAAGAGCCTATAAATCCTCCCATATCTTCAAAAAACATGGGAAATATGTTGGTACTATTTCAACAAAATAGAGTTATTTTGGAAAATTGTTACTCTTCCGATCTAATATAATAACAAAAAAAGGGTAATTATGGTATCCCCCTTTGGAAAATATGGAAACTTTGATGGCATGGTAACACTCATGCTCCTACTCATTCTCCCCTTGTGACCATTTCCTATTACCGTCACTTTCACTATGACCATTGCTCACCATGTATTCATGCATTTATTCTCTATCCCCCTTTGACATCAATGACTAAGGGTAATTATCTTTTGTTATCTCTCTCCCCCTATCTGCAAACCTCTTCTTTTTATTCATGGTTCTTCCTTGGGTAAAACTCTGATATATATATAAAGCATTCAAAATATTATTGACTTGTATTCTTCAAGTATTTTGCATCACTCCCTCTGTCTAAGTGTGTCAGATGTTGTGTGGATCATTGAGGGGAAGAAACTACTTCAAGATTCAATCGAAGATACTCAAAGGTCTCCCTTGAAAGGGGTTTGGTGAAGATATCTACAATCTTCTCTTTTTCCCCAATGTACTCTAGCTTGATGTTCTTCTCTATAACTTGTTCCTGTAGAAAGTGAAACTTTATCGGAATATGCTTCATCTTGTAATGCATCACTATATTCTTACAGATACCGATAGAGCTTGCGTTATCACATAGTATTGAAATGCTCTCATCATACTTCACTTGTATATCCTGAAAGGTTTTATTCATTGAGATAACTTCAGTGCAACACGATGCTACTGCGATATACTCTCCTTATGTTGTGGACAAAGATACTGATGATTATTTCTTACTCAACCATGATACCATATAATCACCTAAGTATAAATATGTTCCACTTGTACTTATTCTATCATCAACACAACCTTCCCAATATACATCCTTGTAGTCTACCAAAGATAGATCATTCCCTTTTGGATTCCATAACCAAAACTCTTTTGTTCCTTTGATATATTTGAATATCCTCTTTACTGCCATGACATGTGTTTCTTTCAGTGTTTCTTGGAATATCTCAACATTTCCAACTGCCTGCATCACATATCGTCTAGATGATGTCACATAGAGTAAGTTTCCAACCATTGATCTATAGAGTCTCTGATATGCATCCTTGGAATCATCATCCTTTTTTATCTTGTAACCGATCTGCATAGGAGCACTCATTGGTTTGCAATCTTCCATTCCAAACTTCTTTATAATTTCTATATTATACTTAGTATGAGAGGTGAAAATACATTTATCATGCTGACATATCTGTAATCCCAAAAAGAATGTAAAATCACCAAGTAGAGACATTTTTAACTCATTATGCATGTCTTTGGAAAATTATTGACTCATCCTGTCATCATAACTTTCGAAGATAAAGTCATATACATAAACTTTAATTATCAATATATTGTCTTGATCCATTTTTATGTAGAGATTGTTGTCTATATTTCTATTCCTGAATCCGTGTTTCTAAATATACCTATCCAATCTTGAATACCATGCTCTGGGTGCCTGGTTAATTCCATACAATGCTTTCTTCAGTCTGCACACATAATATTTATTTTATGATAGTAGAAATCCTTTTGGTTTTTCAATGTAATCTTATTCCTCTAATTATCCATTGAGAAATTCTAACTTAACATCCATCTAATATACCTTGATTCTTATGGAACATGCATAAGCTAAGATCAATTTGATTGCTTCCATCCTGGAAACTGGGGCAAAGGTTTTTTCAAAATATATTCCTTCAATATGAGTATATCCTTTGCACACTAATCTTGCTTTATTTCTGGTTATATGTCCATCTTCATTCAGTTTGTTTATGAATATCCACTTTGTGTCGATCACATTATTGTTCTTTTTCCTTGGAACCAATGCCCATGTATCATTATTTTCTATCTAATCCAATTCTTCATCCATAACCTTGATCCAATGTTCATCTTTGCTAGCTTGCTCGAAACTTCTTGGTTCAAATGTCGATAACACAACTAGGTGTTGTTGTTCTAGTGAACGTATCCTTCTTGAGATTTCAACTCCTACATCTTTAATCCCAATAATCTGTTCTGGTGGATTATTTTTATGCACTCATCGGCTAGGTGTATTGGGAGGTATTTTTTTCTCATCTTCCTCTTGGTCTACTTCTTGTTTCTCTTCTTCTACTGCTTCTTCTTTTAGGTCTTCTCGGTCATTCCTCTCTTTTGAATATTTGCTTCCTTCTTTTACCTTCCATACATCTTTCTCGTCAATCGTTACATTTATGATTTCCATGATTATATTGAGTCTTATATTAAATCATTTGTATTCCCTGTTTTTTCTTGAGTACCTGAAAAATATGCCTTTGTCAACTCGAGAATCAAATTTTCCAATCCCGCCACTTCTCTTTTGATGTAGCACTTGCTTACAAATACTCTAAAATGTTTCACATTTGCAAGTATTTATTTCCATAGCTCGTAGGGAGTCTTATTATTGTTTCCTCTGACATTTCCTCTATTATGAATATGAACTTTTGTATGTAATACATGTACCCAAAAGATGTCACCCAACTTGGAATATTTCAACATGGTTCTAGCCATTTTATGTATTGTTATGTTCTTTCTTTTAGTGATTGCATTTTGTTGTGGTGTCCTAGCTGCTGAGAATTGTCTTGTTATTCCATGCTTGCCACATAAATATGAAAATTATTTTGATGTAAACTTTCCACCATTATCTTACCTTAAACAATTGATTTTTAAGTCTGTCTCAGTTTCAACCATTACTTTGTATATATTGAATTTTTTGAATTCCTTTGAATTCTTCTTGAGAAAACTAACTGTAGTAATTCTATTCATCAACTAATACCATAAACTATTGTTCACCATTCAATCTATTTTTTCTCATTGGTCCACATAGGTCAATATGCAAAATTTCCAATGGTTTTGTCATAGATTACTCTTTTGACTTGAAATTGGTCCTGGTTTGTTTTCCCTGTAGACAATTCTTAAATAAAGTATTCATTGGCTTTGATATCTCAGGCATTTCACTTACTCCTTCCCTTCTTCTAACTTTCAAAATATTAATAAAGTTCATGTGACTCATCCTTATGTTCCAGAGCCAGCTTTAATTTTCCTTTCCTAAACAACATATTTCCTTTCCAATTTCATTCAAGACATATATGTTATTTGGTGTTCTTATAGTTGTATCCACCAACCTGCCTGATCCTTATTTCCTTATCTCACACTTTTCTAATTCAAACAAAAGTTTTTGTGATTGATCACACATTTGACTTACACTAAATAGATTGTGCTTCATATCTTCAACTAGTAGAACATTTTATGCCTTAGCATGCTTGCTTCCAAGCTTAATTTTGCCTCTTAATATAATTCTAGCTGAGTTATCATTGCCAAATGAAATTGATCCACATTGTTCCTTCTTCAAGGTAAGGAACCTATTCTTTTCACATGTCATATGCTTCAAACAACTATCATCAACATACCACCCACTTTTCTTGTGTTGAGCTTGTGGAGCAAGTGCAGATTCTTCTGTGTTGAATTGATTTTGATTTCTTATACATATCCTTTGTAGTTCCTGTTTATGCCTATTTGTATTCTATTTTGATTCTCTTGGGGGAATAGTCAATCTACAATATTTGGCCATGTGCCCATAGTTGTTTCATTTGTAACATTCCACTTTATTTCCCAATGACCCAAAAATTGTTGTACTTTATGTTCTGTGTTTCACAAAGCCTTCTTGGATAACTATTATTTGAGTAACCTTCAATGTTTCTTCTGTTCTTGGCATAGGCTCTATAGTTTATATATTTCTGTCCAAAATTATTACATGAATAACATAGGCCAAGAAAAATAGTTTGCTACCTCGAGGAGGAATATCTTTTGAATGGTGATGCTCTTCCAAAGTCTTCCTCTTCTCGAGGTCTTGTTGGACACTACTGATTCTCAACTCTGAATCTTATAGATGGTGTAGTTTCTCTCTGATCTCTATGATTCCATCCATTATTTTGATGTTGTTCTACTGCATATATTTATTTTGAATATCTTTTCTGAGAGTGATTATTTCTTCTTCCAAACTTTCAATCGTATTTTCCTTTTCTTCCAACTGACTTATGAATGTTTCTTCAATATTTTTTTCTTCTTCTACATGATTTTTAATTTCATGATTATGTGTTCGACTTATTCAGAGTTGTAATTGTGATATTTTTTCTTCATCTTTAACTCTGCCTTGAGTGACTTGTTTTATTTTCTTCCATTTCTTAGTTCTTCTAAGGAACTGATTATTTCTACTCTGAGATCAACTTCGCCTTCTTCTTCAGAATCTTCTTCATCATCATCTACTTCCATGAAGAGTACTCTTTCTAAATCATTGTCACTATCATCATCATCATATGATGATGAACTATCTTCCCTTGAGTGGAAAATTTTCTTGAAAGATTTATTTTTGTTTCTTCTCTGATCTCCTTTTGGAATTTTCTTTTTCTTCTTAGGATCATATTTTTCATCTCTATTTTATTCCTAGCATAAGGACATTTAGAATAAAAATGACCAATACCACCAAAATTGAAACATTTCAATGGAATCATACCTTTTATACTTAACAGTTACTCTTTTCAACTTTCTCATGAAGTTTTCCATTTATTCATCTTTCTCTGATTCATCGCTGCAACTACAATCTGATTTTGACTTTTTCTTGTTTTTTTTTGTTTGACTTCTTGGATGCCTTGAATGTTGTGTCTTTTGTGACTAAACTATATTTCCCTATCCTCATTTAGTAGGTTGTGAGTATCCCATGTATCTCATCCATGCTCAATGTAGCTATATCTTCTCTTTCTTCCAGGGATGAACTCTGCAGGTCATATCTCATAGGTAGATACCTTTGTACTTTCTGACAATGATTGGTTCTTTAATTTCTTCTCCAAAAACCTTAATGGCATTGATTATTTCATAAAATTGTAGGAAATATGCAGTAATGTCTTCATCTTCCTTCATCTTCAATTATTCAAACTTGTCTCTAAAGGTTTGGAGTTTAGCTCCCTTGACTTTGGCATCACTTTTGTAGATATTTTGAAGTTTGTCCCATAATTCCTTTACGGATTCACAGTGCATAACCTTGACATGTACTGATTTATTTAGACCATTTATAATGGAATTTCTGTCCCTTGAATTGTTCTCTTCAAGTTTCTTTCCACCCTTGTCTATTGGTGGAGTGGCTGGCGTTGACGATTAAAATCGCAACGAGGATTTCGCTCGCAAAGTGTTGCTAAAGCCTACTAATTATAAGCTAATGATATATATAATACCAGTATATGGGACCACCTTTTAGATTGGAAGATCAGAAACAATATTGTTATAGATTTTATGTTGTTGTTTGATGATTCTTACAGGGCTCTACATGATTGATGATGAAATACTATTTCTAATTGTGAAAAATGGCAGATGGATAATGCATGCTATGTGTGGGTTTTGTTACTCTAAAAATCTCAATTCCATGTCATGATGGCTTATGTGAACTGTTATTACAATGATATCAGTGACATGATATATTACATGTTACACCTGCACAAAACACATGTTAGTCATGAAAAAGGATAAAAGAAATATGGAATAAATCTAAGGAGAAGAAACTAAACTATGTTATACTATGCTACACTATATGCAATTGAAAATTAAAAGAGTGGATGTTAGTGGATGTTAATGACTATACGATATATTGATTCATATAAAGGCACATTTGGTATGCATTGTGGTATGTTTGGAAATGGTTAATGTGATATAGGGTGGTGCACTTGGCAAGTAATGGATGTTAGTTTTGATACATTGATTAATTGATGGTTGGTTGGCGTGTACTAAGTAACTGAATGAGTGAAGGATGGAAGCGAGGTGCATTTACTGCACGCCACTCCATACCTCTCCCAATGGTCGTCACCCTAGATTGGGTATTTTTCAATTGTTGTTCGTTGTGGTTAAGATCTGATTTTCAGGTGAGAGAAGAACTGCTCGACCAAGATCGCGGTTTTAAGGAATTTTTGTTACAGGTATGTATTTTCCTCCATCCATGAAATCGCTCTGGTTATGAAATAGATATTGGCTCGGTGATGTATTGGTATGTGTTTTTCTTCAGATTGGAAACATAGTAAACTTGTGATACTTCTTTGGAATGGTTGGTTGTGTGTATTCATTGTAAATGAAAAAATTGGATAGTTGAAGTCACGTTTTCATTGATGATTTTGTGTGGTGGAAGCTATGAAGGATCTCTATTGTCTTACGAGTTTTGGTTGGAGGGTTTCATCTGGTCCATAATTTTTGGTTGTCTTCACATAGTTCTTGTAAACATACCCAGTCGTATTTGGTGTTATGGGGTTGTTGTGTTTGATTTGGAACCACCTTGAGTCACTACTATCGTTTTCGCTTGGTCATATGCTTGTGTATTATTTTGGTTCTGCACAATTGGTTATGGTGGCTATTGTGCCAAGATGCTTGCTTTACGGTTGGTTTCTATTACATGGCTCTGCATTTTTTCCATCATTATTCGATTTTTTCGAAAAACAACCAGGGTTATACCCATGCGTATTCTCGGGATTATTACTGGCCAGTAAGGAGCCTCTGCTCCCGTGTTCATAGTCTCTCCTACCTGGGGTGAATTTACACCCTATCATACATGTTAATGGTTATATGTCTCATGTGTCCACCATGGTCCATATAGGGTTGGACTTGGTTGGATAATTATAGCCCATAATAAGATTTCCATCCCCCAATAATCTTTTTCTCAATGCTATAATTACAATTGAGCTTGTGGTGAATATAAATTCCAAGATATTTGTATGAAGTCACTTCCTCCAAGTTGTTGTTGTCATATGTGAAGGTATCATAAGGGATCTTATTGTATTTAATAATAATGACCTTAGTCTTATCAGTGTTAACAATCATACCCATATTGGAGAAAAACTCCTTGAGGATTCTTAGTTGGTTTTCAAGATCATGAGGACTCCTTGCCATAAGAACGATATCATCGGCATAAAGAATAAGGTTGATGATTATACCGGTGAGAGTAGGGCCAACACAACCTGATTTTTCCAAGCAATCTTCTAACTTATCAATGTATATGCCAAAAAGGGTAGGGGACAAGGGACAACCTTGTTTGACTCTGATATTGCAGTTAATCTCTTTTGACCAGCCCTCACTATTTTTAAAATTAGAAATAACATTCTCATCCATCCTTATTGCAGCAACCCTCAACTTGAGAGACACTTTTATCTCTTCCAACCTATTCCAAAGTTTTTTCCTAGGAACCATGTCAAAATCTTTTCTAAAGTCAACAAAACAACAAAACATATTGGTTTTAGTATTGTGGAACTCCTCTATAATGATCCTAAGGGTAACAATATGGTCCACAGTTGAATGATATCTCTTAAACTCGACCTGACCTTTAGCTCTTTTACCATGACTTTCTACCCAAAGGATAATCTTCTTTTCCAAAATAATTCCATAAATCTTGGCTAAAATCAGGCTAATCATAATGGTCCTATAATTATAGGGACTGTTTCTATCCCCATTTTTAAAAATAGGAACAATGAGGCTTTGCATCCAAGGTTTATGGAAGCCCTACTTGACTGCTAAACTGAAGAGCTTGTGCATGTCAGGGATAAGGATCAACCCTACGATTTTTAAAATTTCATCTTGGTAGCCATTAATGTCCTTAGCTTTCCCATTTGCAAGCCGCTTAACCCTGAACTCTGTGTCATTTAAAAAAAAAACTAGGAATGGTGTCCATGGCATTAGGGAACTTGTAAAGACTTTTAAGATAGAAATTCCAGTCCCTTAAGGGAATCCTATTATTTTATTTAATATATAATGTAATGTATTATTGCAACATATAATTTAATAAACATTTTAATAGTGAAATTTAATAATTAATTTATAAATTAATATACTATAAATGAATAGATTACTAAAAAAATAGAATTAGTCAATTAATAATAGTTTAACAAAACATATATATGTTAAGAAAGTATTAAATTTTATAAAAATACAATAATACATAACATTAATAAAGTATTAATAATGATTAATAAAGTATTAATAATGCATGAATAAAGTAACAAACATTTATAATACATTATTAATAATTAGGATTAAAGTAAAAAAACATTTATAATACATTATAACATAAACACGTTAATGTACTTATAATAGATTAATGCATTATTAAATAATACATTAATGATATATAAATTAATGTATAAAATACTTTATACATTAATATGTTAACTATTAAATGTATGAAATTATTAAAAGATTAATACAATTTATAAATAAAGTATTAAAACATTAATCCTTTAAGTAATGTATTATTGTTTTAATTAATTAATAAAAATACATTTATATGTTAATAATTAAAATATGTGTTAATTAAATAATAGAAATATAAAGTATGTATAAATTAATAAAGTATTAAAGTATTATTACTAAATACATCTATAAATCATTTTTATAAAAAAAAAATTAAAGTGTCTAAAAAATGCAATAAGACATTAAAGTAATAAATGTATTAGCAATACATGAATCTATAAAGCATTTTTTTTGTAAGTTAGAAATATATATTGAAGCTTGCTAAAGTGCAAAAGTTACAGTTGGCAGAATAGACTGAAAGACCGTGGAAGCATCGCCCTCGTGGGAAACCAATGTTTCCACATGGTCGTAGAGTTTCCAATTGTCCATGCAATTAACAAACACTGTAAAAAAAAAATTGTGCTAATCCTAGAATCTAGGATTCCACACA
Organism: Picea sitchensis; assembly: GCA_010110895.2. Lineage (NCBI taxonomy): Eukaryota > Viridiplantae > Streptophyta > Pinopsida > Pinales > Pinaceae > Picea > Picea sitchensis. The sequence goes on from SNQJ01S0037344.1 coordinate 50,819, forward strand.
GGGATGGAACCCAATAAACTAATCTATCCGGAAACATCAAAAAACCAGTAAAACCTAAGAATGTTGGGATCATCTGGAGTTGGGTTCTGGCATCCATTCTTTATGTTAGTCCTGCGCAATGTCCTTGTCTGGAATCCCTATGTCTGAGGTGTTATGTCAGAGAGCACGAAGAAGAGACTCCAATTTCTCCTAGCAACGAACCTGATGTTCATCCCTATGCAACAACTCCTTGATGTTGCACTTGACATCCATGACTGAGCTTTGGATAAAATCCAGAGAATTCTTCAAATTCAGGAGCCCATCACATTGATAACAAGCAAGAGCAGGTGAAGGGGCTGGTAGAGAATCATAAGAAGAAGGGGGGGAGGAGGAAGAAGTAAGA
>SNQJ01S0037344.1:56838-81517 GCA_010110895.2 Picea sitchensis
ATAAAAAATATATATATCGTACATCACACATAGTCATGGGCATTGTAATTTGTGGTCATTCATGGTTATGGTCATGGTCACGGTCAGCCATATTCATGATCATCCATGGTCATTGTCATGGTTATCATCAATTGCAGTTAACTATGGTCATCTTCAAGCATAGTCAACCATAATTAGAGTCAACCATCGTCAACCACTCTAATTGTCAACCATAGTGACAATCATGGTCAACCATGGAGTCATGGTTTACCATAGTTAACCATACTTGTGGTCAAGCACATGTTATCACTTTGAATCATCATGGGTCATGGTCAATGCTTCGTATTTATGTGATAATGTAATAGTAATGTATTTTTACTTTATTACTTCAATGTATTAATGTACTATTAAAATTTTAATACCTTTTAAATGTTTTAATGCTTTATTAATGTATTAATTAATTATACTTTATTAACTTATTAATGTTTTAATAATTTATTATTAATGTATTACTTTATTAGTGTATTCATATTTTATTAATGTAATAATTTAATACATGTATTAATGCTTTAGCAATGTATTAATTAATAATGTACACATATATTAATTATAATGTATTTATATAGTATAATAATGTATAAATACATTATTAATGTATCGTTACTTTAATAATGTATGAATACTTTATTAATACATCAATGTAATAATTTAATGTGTTTATGTAAAAATGAATTTTTAATGTATTTTTGCTTTATCAATGAATTATTACTATTTTATTATTCTTCACCATGGTCAACAATAGTTAACCATAGTTAAGTTAATGGTCAACCATAGGCATAGTTAAATTGAGACATGATGAATTTCAATGATAGTGATGGTCAAGCATGGTCATGACAAACAATGATTATCTATGGATAACAACTCTCAAGCATGGTTAAACATTGTCAACCATGGTCAACCACAGTAAACCATGGTCATGGTAAACCAATGTAGCAATGGATTAATGTAAAAAATGAATGTATTAATATTTTAACAATGCATGTGCCGGAAAATATATAAAGAAAATCAATGAAATATCTTCTAATACAATTTTTATCTACAACTAAGGTTCTTCTAAAGTCTTGAGCAAATGGCTCGGAGCACTTGATTTTTGATACCACGGGCCTCAAGCCCCTTCGTGCTCCCTCCTTGTTTTTCTCTCCCTTCCTTGTTGCAAGGAAAATCACTCTATGGCATGGGGTAAACCACAACAGATGGAATGACTACAGAAATCAACTCTAGTCTCAAGTATGTTATATAAACAAAGATGCTAACAAGACAAGATAAATATCCTACCTTGTCCAAATGTTCAAAGAAGACCATCGTTGAGCACTCAATGCAAAGCTATACACCTTCAAATTTTCCTCAACAAACAAGATACACAAGCATACGGTGATAATATATAAATTTAGCACATATAATAGTATAATCCATCAATATTCATACCAAATATTCCCATCCAATAATAATTCAGATATTTTCAAGACATTAATTGGATGGGAAAAAAGTATTTCTATTAAAATATGATCAACATAAGCTTATGAATGACAAACCTCTGTGTCGGCATGTCTAAGAACCGAGAAACTAATTCCCTTCCAGTTGGGCCTCCACCACTTCAATCCTCCACCAAAGGAAATCTCATATAAGAGAGACAATGAGGTTCTCCATCAAAGAGGGAATATCTTGGGGGATGAACAATGTGTTTAGACTTAAAAGGAAAAAGGGATGAAGACTCAATATGAATTTCTCCAGAGTAACTTTTCTCTCAAAATTGAATTATTATCCCTCTTATACATCTTGGATATGGCCCATTTATAGCTTTCAAATGGAACTGAAGGGCGGATTCAAAAAGTTTCTAGTATATCCAAGGTCAAGGATCATAGATATCATGACATGACTATTAGAAAACAGGGTGTGCTCGTTTAACCATAGATAATATCACAATATTGTCACCCAACCATAGACACAAATGCCACCCTCGAGCACCTTAAACTTGACAGAGAATAATTCTGGTAAAAAGTCAATAGCCAACCAAGGATAATGCACCAAGCAAGGATAACCAAGAATGATAAAAAAGCCCAACCCAAAAAGACCAAAATTACAGATTGTAGTAACTTCAGCTGCAACTAATCTCTAGACTTGCGCACTACAAAATTTCTGCAGTTGTGAGTTGTTTCTTCCAAATGAGCTATGGCATCCTGTATTTATACTACTCATCCTTAGCCATCTGGGTTGACTTCTCATTCTGGAGGCTAAAATCTCAATATTAAATATTTCCTTTATCCGACTTGTATTCTAGGGTTATGTCCAATGCTTTAGGGTTTCTTCTTGCTTCCTGAAATATTCCAGTCTCGTTAATGGTTACAAGTGGAGGTTAATACCTCTCGTAGCTACCATAATATCAATACTCTCTCCTATATATGTATCTATAAAAGGAATTGGTATTGAGCACAAATAGACTATTCAATCGGTAACATCATCATCACTATCCAACTAGATAGTCTCCATGGTAGTCAGAACAATGCCATCCAATAGAACACAATTGTGTCTATTCATAGTAGTATACAACTACTATATAGAGACATACAATCTCTATAACAATCATATCATCTGATATCAATCTGTATAAACAATATCATGATACAAACCGAGTCATCTGGGCCATTCTTCCACTCACATCTATGAGATCTGGAAGAGCATCTTCCCTCAAAAGGTAAAACATCAACCATGGGATAGCTGGAATATTATTCTTAAGAATATAAGAATAACTTTCTCTGATTTCTGAGCCTGGACCATTCACCTAACTGGGCCATTCCTCTGGCACTAATCATAGTGCAACCTAGAGAGAATGAGTCTTCCCTAGGGAATTCATGTCCTTGTTTGTTGAACCTAGACCGTTCACCTAACTGGGCCATTCCTCCAGCACTAATCATAGTGAAACATGGAGAGAATGAGTCTGCCCTAGGGAATGACTGTCTGGACTATTTCCTAAGGAAATGATTGTCCTACACCAAACTCCAAAACAAACCATTCTTCAAAACTTCTCACAACTTTGAACTTCGAAAGAATGATTATCTAATGAGGCAGACCATTCTTCTTTACCACTACTCGAAGTGACTTCCAAGAAGAATGATTGTCCTAGACCATTCCCCCACACCAGACACAAGGGGAATCGATGTCTATGGTACATCAGAAATCTATAGAAATTTTTTTATTATGAAAATGATTGTTCGATCTAGACCATTTTCCAAACTGGAAAATTCATGTCCATTAGAAATCTCAAACCACTTTTCGAACTACAAAGGAACTGCCCAACCTGGACAATTTTCCAAACTGGAAAATGACTGTCCATGAATTAATAATATATATATTAGTGCTCCCTACCAACCCGGGGATCCATCTCTTCCCTTTCACCTAATGGATTTATCTCCACGAGCCCCAACTTGTCCCTTAAGTATGCAAACTTTATACTGGATAAAGACTTTGTTAAAATGTCTCCTACCTGCTCATCTATGGGGATATACTGGAGTTTTAATTATCCTTCCTAGAGTTTATAAAAAATAAAGTAGTATTTGATATCAATATGATTTGAATGGTCATGAAACACTAGGTGTTTGGATAGCCTTATACAACTTTGATTTTCATAGTATATTATGATTGAATCTGGTACCTGATAAAATAATCCATAAATCATCTTCCTCATCCATACTACTTCGGTACATGCCTCACATGTTGTGATATACTATTATTTTGTTGTGTTGAGTGTGACTTAATTCTGTTTCATGTTGGACCATTATATCATAGCAGAGCCCAAGCTGAAACACATCCCTAAAGTACTCCTTTTTTCTTCTGCACTCCCTGCCCAATCTGAATATGTGAATCCATGGAGTTGTATATCACTGGATGTGGTGTATCTTAAACCATAGTTTAGATTCCCATGAATATATCTTAGAACATGCTTTGCATCTATCCAATTCTCATGTCTGGGTTCCACCTAGAACTGGCTTAAGGTGTTTACAAAAAAGAAAATATCTCGTCGTGTATTTACTAGATACATCAATGACCCAATCAATTACCAATATAGGGATGGGTCTAATCGATAAGAATCCGAGTCTCTTACTTTTCTTATATCTTTGGTCATAGGAATGACCATGGATTTGCAATCCATCATTCCAAATTTCTGAAGAATATTTACTGCATACTTTCCTTGTCCAAAGAAGACTTCACCACGCTTCTGCAATACTTTTAGTCCCAAGTAATAGTGCATGAGACCAATATCTTTCATATCAAACTCAAAATCTAGTTCCTTCTTACACTGGGTGATGAGAGACTCCGCACCTATCAAGAATTCATCTACATATCATAGTAGAATCACAAGTGCATTGTTCACAACTTTGTAGTAGAGATTTGGATCTGCATGACTCTTAGAGAAACCAAGTCTTATTAAGTAGTTGTCTATTTTGGCATACCAATATCTTGGAGCTTGTTTGAGTCCCTTTAATATGCAAACATGAGTATCTATGGAATGTAATTCAAATCATTGAGGTTTTTCAATGTATACTTCTTCTTCAATTTCTCCATTGAGGAAAGATGTCTTTACATCCATCTGATGTAGCCTCCATCCCATGGAGACAACAAGAGATATAATGGCTCTAATAGAAGTATATCTAGAAACATGAGAAAAGGTTTCATCATAATATTCCCCCTCCTTCTAAGAGAACCCTCTACCTATGAACCTTTCCTTGTATTTGTCCATGCTTCTGTATGCTGCATGTTTGATCTTATAGAGTCATTTTGAAGTTACCACTGATTTTTCTTTGGGTCTAGGCACGATTTCCCATAAATCATTTTTCATGATGGACTGGTGTTCTTCTATCATGGATTCTTTCCATTATTTCTTCTTAGTTGCTTCTTCAAATGTGGTGGGTTATTCATTTATAAGATTTGTCATACATGTTGCATAGATAGAGAATATTTTGGGATTTTTTCTTTCTTTGAAGGTGCCACTTGGGGCTTTGAGTCTTTCTGCTTCTTGTAGGGTAGCCTCAAACCAAGATGGATGTTTTCTAGTTTTGGGTACAGTGAATGATTCAATAGGTTCACATGGTTTCATCGGATGATAAAGTTATTCTAGTTCTTCATTCTGACTTTCTAGAAGATAGGTACCTTCTTCTTTAATCTCTTCATATTCTTCTTCTTCTATGGATTCTTCTATATATTTCTTGAAATTCATCTTCTCATTGAAGATAATGTCTCTATTGAATTCAACCTTATGTTGTTCTAGGATATAGATTATGTAGGCTTTCGATGATTCACTGTATCCAACAAATATGCCCTTATTTCTTGAGGATTGTAGTTTCTTCCTTTTATCCTTGGAGATATGAATGTAAATAGGGCACCAAAATATTCTTAAGTTTTCCACATTGAGTTTCTTTCCTAAGAAGGCTTCTTCTGGAGTCACATCCTTAAATATGCAGTGGGTAATTCTGTTCTGAACATATATTGTTTTCATGGTTTCTTCTCCCCATAAATACATGGACAAACCTTGATCATTCATTAGTTCCTTCACGGTTTCCTCAATGGATCTATTCTTCCTTTCTGCTACACCATTTTTTTGAGGATTATGAGGAACAATTATCTCCCTACTAATCCCTGCTGATTTGAAAAAGGAAACAAATTCCTTGGATGTGTATTCTTCTCCATTATCTGTTCTCAAAATCTCGATTTTCTTTCTTGTGAGGTTTTCTATTTCTTCTTTGAGTTCTTGAAACTAGATGAAAACTTCATCCTTTGTTTTCAGGAGATACAACCAAGTATTTCTTGAGTAATCATCTATAAATATTACATAATAAAGGGAACCTCATAGAGGGTTGACTGGCATTGGACCGCAAACATATGAATATATTAGATCTAGGATTTCCTTATATCTATTATTGTTACTTGAGAATGGATTCTTAACATTTTTACCAAGATTACATCCTCTACAAATTCCTTCATGTGTAGATTGTAGTTATGAAATTCCTTCAACCATATTTTTGAGGAAAGGTAATGATTGATACTTAAGCTGAGCATACCTTTTGTGCCAAATTTCACTGGGATTGACTTCATCATGCATAACAACTTCATCATTACATTCTAGTAGTCTGTATAGTCTTCCTTCACGAGTTCCAATAACTCTAGCATTCTCTATGCTAGAGTCTCTAGACCAATAAAGTACTTCACCATCTACAAAGGCTATTATATTTCCTTTGTCTTCTAGGAAATATATAGGTACAAGATTCTTTTCTAAACTAGGTACATACAAGACATTTCTGAAATGAACATTGTTACATGTTTTCAATTTGATAGAGGCTTGACCAATTCCTTTAACTAGATAGGTGTTCTTATCTCCAAGTTCTACCTTGTAGGATTTATTCTTTTCATTTAGACTAGAGAGTTTGACCTGGTCTCCTATCATATTCCTGGAATATCCACTGTTAATTATCCACATCTCATCTTCAAGAGTTCCTGTAAGAGTTGAATCGTGTAGATGATCTATCTTTTCATTCATGATTTATGTTGATTGATAGCTCGTCAAACTTTGACTTAGACCCAAAATATCAACCTTGACATTTTTTTCCTTCTGAGAGTGACAATAGGTGTGATGGACTTAGGCACACTAGAATATCCTCTCCTTGAGTAAGGTGTTCCATCATAAGGTGTTGGGTAAGCATTTTTAGGGTTTTTCAACTACACCTTCTAGTAACCCTAGCGATAGTTCTTTAGTAACTACACCTGCTAAAAACCCTAGCGACAGTTCTTCAACGAACTTGATAATCTTAATGCTTAGCTTCCTTCCAGTGATTATATTGAATGAAGGAGGTGTGGGCCCATAACCTGTTAGAAAATTGGGTGTGCTCATTTAACCATAAACAATATAGCAATATTGTCACCAAACCATAGGCACATATCCCACCCCCGAGCACCTTAAACTTGACAGAAAATAATTCTGGTAGAAAATCAATAGCCAACCAATTCTAATGCACCAAGCAAGGATAACCAAGACTGATCAAAATGTCCAACCCAGAAAGACCCAAATTATAGATTGCAGTAAATGCAGTTGCAGCTACTCTCCAGACTTGCGCACTACTAAATTTCTGCAGTTGTGAGCTGTGTCTTCCAAATAAGCTCTAGTTTACTGTATTTATACTGCTCCTACTTAGTTGTCTAGGCCAACTTCTCATTCTGGAAGCTAAAAACTCAATATTAAATATTTCCTTTAGCTAACATGTCTTCTAGGGTTATGTCCAATTCTTTAGGGTTTCTTATTGCTTCTTGGAATATTCTAGTCTCGTCAATGGTTACAAGTGGAGGTTAATACCTCTCGTAGCTACCATAATATCAACAATGACATAAAACATGACACCATTTTTTAATTTTGGGCACAAAACCCAATGTACGTGGGTTGTAACAATGAAACCTGCATATGCACATGTTGTATAGCTATTAGGGTGTGTATATGTGGAAAAAAACATTTTTTAGCTCTGAGAATTGCAAAAAGGGACTTAAAGTATGCATAGGGAAATAGAAAATGCCTTCTGATAAAGTTGCATGGGGTGAGGAAAATATTGCTATAAAAATTGCTCCTGAATGTGTGAGGTCAAAGGAGTATCTCTGATGGCCAAAATACATTATAATTCCCAGAAGTGGAGTAATGGAGACCCAACACGATGAACTAGTTGCTTATAAGAATATCACAATCCATAATGACTTTGTGAGCATGGATACCAATTTGAATTAAACTGCAGATCCACATGGAAATACACCAAACATTTGTTCATGGCCATGAATAGGAAATACAAAGGTAGATACATGCCATAGGATGTCATGGTCATGAACAAGGCCCAATGAAAACCAGTCTCACAATCAATATGAAGATATCTGTGTATAATGGAGTACAATATCATCTCCCACGATCACTGAAGTCATATAGGTATTGGTCCAATGAATGATATCAAAAACTCAAGAAAGTTGTGACAATAAGATGATGTATTCAAGTCTTCTACAGGATCCGCCAAAGGTGAAAGTCTACATCATGTGAATAAAGGAGTTGAGTTTGAACACAATGAGACTTTATTTTATTACCGGTCATTAAGATATAAAATTAACAAACATGAGACAACCTACCAATAATGAAAGTAGGTATCAAGGCACTCAATGCATTCTTACAAGTGTGAATAAAGGAATTTATGTCGAACACTTGAAGAATCCATCGATCAGGAGACATTGATGTATTCCCAACCATCGATGGTGAGAGAACCTTCCATTGATGACTGCAAGCCTCTAGGTACTCATAAGAAACCAAGTCCCGTTTCCTGAATAGATGATCTAAAGCCGATGAAAGGAGGCCCATTGAAAGGAGAGCATTAAGGCATCTCTCATCAATCAACATGAGGTACAAAACAATAGCTTTATTATTTGTAGGAAATTGGACGAAGAACATGTTCACGAACCAATGACCCTATGCATCTTTCGCATGCACCAGATGCAAGCAATGTATGCAAAATACCCTATGAATAGAATCCAATAAGGAAATCTATCGAAAAAGGTGAGGAAACCAACAATAAGGCTAATAGAATCCAAGAAACTACACGAATCCCAATGTGTGAATATATTTATTTCCGTCGAACACAAGGGAAGCCCCCCAGTAAGCGACTAATGAGGAGATGTCAAGTGTTGTGTTCAAGGTTACCTACCCATAAGGAAAGTAGGATCAGGGTGCACAATAGGACTACAACTTCATGTAACTTTAAGACACACTGAGGGTAAGGCTGACATGCAAAGTCAAGATTTTTGAGAAATGGCCTACATAGGATTATAGACATCCTTCAAACAAGAGCATGAGACATATGGAGGAATCTGGCAGCACATACTCAATGATGAAACTTTGTGATGCAGGAGGCACCAATAAAACTCTCCATAGGGACTGGAAGAGTAACCACTCGAAGGAGTAAACTCTAAGTAATGATATCAACTTCCTAAGGTCATGCTAAACCCAAAATTTGAATGACAAGTGGACTCAAAAGTATGGACTCTTTTCAAATGCAACACGACTGCTGCCAATATTCTTTTCTTTCCCTTCTTGTTTTGTTTTTTCATAGGAAAATGAATTCCATGATACAAAGGAGGAAATGAGTGTCATGATTATTAAAATAACTCCAACAGTGGAACATACCTATGCTCAATGCAAGGTGTCGCATGCAATATGTGGACACTCAGGGGAATATTTCCTCCTAGGGTAGAGGGTGTCAAGATACAAAGGATATAAATAAGGCTTTTCTTGGTTGATGATGCAAAATGCTGAGATAATAGGATTATAATGCGAAATAGGGAACCATAAATAGGCTCAATACTGCAAGCAAGAGGATGATATGCAATTACAACTTAACTGCAAAGAATGTCCTTTTTCTTAAATTTAGTCCCCTAGGCCTGAAAAAGTATAAAAGAATACCCAGGAGAATTCTTCTAGACACTAGTGACTAGAGTATTCCCTTTTTGAAATTAGTCTACTTGGTCCAAAAAATGGTTAACCTTACACCTAATAGACATCCTTTCAAATCCAATTTAGGAGTGTGAAAGAGACAAGTTCACTCGACAAACTTTTCACTTTTTGAGAGAGTCGGAAAAGAGATTAAACAAGACTCGTGGGACTCCCATAGGTATAGGTTAGCATGCTTATGAGTAATAATATGAGGCTCGAACACAAAGTCATATTGGAACTATAAAGGACTCCCAATATTTATGAAATAATATTTGCATGGGCACCAGATGGAACAAAGGTTCTAACTAGGGAACCCATGTTTGGTAAGCCTCTACCATTCACTAACGACACTTCTAGTAGTAGTAAGGAGGTTCTATGTCTCTAACAAAATGGGTTCGTACCTAAAAAATATGGATCATTGACATAGGATAATGTAAAAATGCAAGATGGAGTGAGGACCTACCCTATATGACGGTCATAGAAATTATACTTGCCAAAGTCATGAATGGGCAAAACAATGCTAGAAAACGCAAGAATCCCTAGATAAAACCACCAAAACCAACTACTTCCACTACACCATTAGTCCACTAGTAACAAATATTAGTAAAAACTATCTAAAGTGGGTAAAAAATTTCTATATATAGTAAAAATAACCAATTTTACCATACCATTCACATTTTCACCCAAATAGTGCATTTTGGACCAAATTTGCCCGCGACCTTCAAGTGCCTATTGCAGGAGCTACGAGCGACGAAATTGATAACTTCCAGGACCAAGTAAGTACTCTTTGCCTCCTCTTCATTTCTAGTGGATTAGAATTTGAAATTAGGTCTCTCTTTTTGAGTTTTTTAATGTGCAAATTAGGAATTAGGGTGTAGCGAGTTGTAAATCATCGCGTCACATATACCCAGCCCTATACATGACTATTATCGAAACATAATGTGTATATGCAACCTTATACGCAACTTTGTAAATTTCATCTAACGTACAAGTCTGTAACTTGTTTTTGTTTAAGGAATTTGACTCAAAATTGGATTTTTCTTGCAGGATGGTACTCGAATGGAGAGAAAGAGAGCATGAGGAAGTTGATGTTGTAGTGGAAATATATCCAAGGGCCCAATTAGCATTAAAAATATGTGGGATTTATATTTTTTTGTCTCTCAAAGGGATGAGGGCTCAAGTGAGGCTACCTCAAATGTTGATGAACTTTTGGGATCTAGATACAGAGGGCTTCAACCTCGATGGGAGACCATTGAGAATTGAAATCGAGGATATATAATTTCTTACAGGGTTTTCGTTTCAGGGTGAGGTGGTAAACCTCAAAGCCAGGGGCGTTGGGAGCGGTATGGACATAGAGGACTACATCGCCGCTCATTCTGTTGCAGGAACAAAAAAGGTAGGGAGCCAACTCCCTATTAGGGTGATCAACAACCTGAGTTTAACGATATTCGTTCTCATGCTTCCATAGATCATGGTTTCAGCCTCGTTGCATTAGGCATCAAGGACATTGATGTTCCACTCCTTGAAGTGCTTACAACCCACATTATATGATTGGTGCACCTCACTACTGGCTACCATGAAGAGCCAATTGATAGACTGCAAACAAAGGAGGAAGAGGAACTTTGGGTTCACATCTATCTTGTGTAGTTTTTTTATTCGAGTGGGTTACAATATTGAGCCCTAGAATCGATATCGCTCCACATAGAGCGCTTGATCTAGCCATGTCACGGTGGATCGAGGTGATGAGGCGGTTTGGAGGTGGTAGGGTACCGACCCCCTACATCGATGAGTTATTCTTCTGGTAGCACCGATAGGTGATAGCCATGGAGGACTACCCTTATGCATGGATCGAATTCATAGGAGACCCAAACATTACATTGCCACCAGGTTCTGCCTACAGAGACATAGGTATGGAACAATTTTCAAATATACTTCATTTTTTTGTGTTTTTTAAAGAGAATAAAAAAAACACAAATGTTTTTTTATGGTGTAAAGTATCCTAACAAAAATGCTTTATTGTGAAGATGTAGGTCCGCAACGGTCGGATGGATCCCAATGACATCGATGGAGGAACTAGGGGGATGAGCCAGTTGGAGGATATGCAGAGAGAGTGCTTCAAAATGTGCAGGGAAACCTGTCTCATTTGACACACAAGATTCCCATGTTACAAGTAGAGAATCTTCCGGAGGCGATGCAGTGACAAGTGGTGGGTGTGCCCCGTGCATGGTTGTGAATCTTTTAGCATTTCACAAACACCGTAGTATGCTATCATGACACACATTTGGCACCACAGGCATATATTTCATGGTTATTGTATTGATCGACTGTATATGTATTTTGAGGGTCTGAGCCCCAATTTTGTACTATAACACCATATTTTTTGGAAAAATTAAATATTAAAAACATTGGTCTTCGACTTTACTTATATTAGAACTTCTAGGTGTGTGATTATAAGTAATAAAATCAAAATGTTGATCCAAAATTTGTACCCATAGGAATTGTCAGAGTAGAGTAGGGTCTCACACACGGTAACTGTCGTTCAACTAACATACTACTAACTGGTAATCCAGGTGAACTTCTAAAGAACGAATACCATGTGAAACGACATCATGTAAAATATTTATAACGACGTTATATTCAACCACATTATTCATTGATGGCCCTAGAAAAATGCCACCTGAATACACCAATTGACCCTCAGGTGAGTAAAAGACCCAAGCGACAGAAGATAAGTTTTGTGTATGAGGACTAGCACCGTCTAAAAATCCTAAGTAAATTGAAGCCTCCATTGACATCTTCCAACCAAGGGAACACTTGATAGGCAATCCGATGAAAAAAGGAAAATATATATACATTAAGATACACTAGTATACTTAGAGTTATGCCCAAGATTGGGGCTCAAGCATAATATATTTTCAAGTAGAGACCATTTATGGGCTTAGCCAACATATTCCCTTCATAATCTTCTAATTTGTAGGCTCCTTTTTCTAAGACATGTCACACGATATTAAGACCGTGCCACATGGGGTTGAACTTGCCTTCCCCTAGCGGTTCTTTGGCTTGGTCATATAAGAGGACCAAGTCATCATCACCGTATTGTAAGGGACAAAAATACTTATCATACTGGACCTTGACACATCATTTATTCGCTTCGATATCCGTAGCGGCATCTCAAATCTACTCATCTAGACTCTCTAGGTGTACGAGGCACTCTTCGAGATCGAAAGTATTAGGTAGGAGTTTAGTTGCCAATATAAGGGAAGGGATTTTGCGTTCAAAGAGAGGGACAAATCCTGGCCTCTTTTCATTTGACTGGGTGAATGACTGAATTTCTTCAGGTGAACGATCCATGCCAATATATATATTTTCAATTTTACCAAGACTACGAGAGATATCGATCGTGATGGTAGGAGAAATACTCACCATGTTTCCTTTGGAATACATTTCATGTGTATCAAGTGGAACTATGGCGTGACCAACTATCTCACTCACGTTAGATCTAAAATTGTCTCGTTTGGTCCTAACAATCTCTCGGAGCAAGTAAGAGCGATGATGCATATCATCGCATGTCCTATCAGGACCATTCATGGCCTATAAGATCGCTCCATTCGAATGTAAAGTATCATCGATGCAATCATGTGAGAAAGACAATGAAGTGACCCATATGGACTGGAGAACAGGATCCCACTCATCCGTCTACGAGGGGACATGATCTAGGTTGGAAGTAGAGTCGAGGAAAGACTGATACGCTATTTGTTCCACCAACAAGGGCATTGCCATTCCAATATGTGATTGACCTTCACAAAACAAGGTCGGGGAAGGTAGGGTTCAAGGGTCGTTAAAATATGAAGTGCGGAAAGAAACATACCTCATTGACGAAGAAAACCTACTGAACATGGCATAGATATGATGAATTGGTGCCACGAAATCAAAGGTAACATAAGGGAGGAATACATTCCAACAAAAATATCCTCAGTTGTTGGTTGAGAATTGTTGATCACAGGGATTGAATTTCCAATTGATGCATTAGGGATAGCGTGCACAAAGGGTAATTGATCAATCATCACGATTTTCCCATTGTGAGAAAAACATAAAGTATGGAAAATAGACGATATGACTATAGTCATAGAATAATTCCAATTACACCCAAGTAATAAGTTATATTCAAGGGGTGCATCAATCACCTCGACATCCACCTCCAATGTCTTCCCACCTAAATTGACCAGAAAGGTAGGAATAATAGCATGGGGACAGAAATAACGACCATTAAATGCAATCAACATAGATGGAGATTGAGAGAGGGTTGGAGAGGCAATTAATTTCCAACAGGTTAGGGACATCATGCACATTGGAATTCCTTCATTAATGACAGTACGTTTGATGGTATACTTTTAGTAATCCACATGGATTTGAAATTCTGGGTGGTAAGGAAAGAAAGCCTTCACATGTGTGATGTCAAACTTGATAACCTTAGATCCACAAGGGTCAAGAGATCCTAATAAAAATAACAAGGAATTCCTTTATGAAGGACACGTCTGGAGTACCTCCAAAGTTGACATCGCACAAGGGGTTTGACCCAGATCCTCGACAATAGAGTAGTTATGGGCCGCTCTAGCATTAGGGTTATGGGTAGAGAGTTTAAGTACTCCTTTCGGAATATGAGGTGAAGTATATAGATTTTCTATCTATAAAGGTGTCCTTGGAGGAGGGGGAGACTCTAGAGCTAGAACATATTGTGAAGGATTGTAATCGCAAGAACAAGTGGCAACATTAATCTGATACTTTAACATATTTACACGTAGATGATCATCATCTTGCGCTGGTGGGTTTTCACTCCCACTCAGTGCATTTCGGGAATTAGAGGAGCTTGAGGACATGTGTTTATTATGTGGAAAAGGATTAGTCAACACAGTGGGTGGTAGAGATAAAATTCTTGCAACTTCCTCGAGTTTGGGGAACAAGGGGGTAAGGTGATCATCAATACAAATATTACAAGGGAACTTCACCTTACGCTTCTCTTTCTTACCCTCACCAACATTAACCTTCAATCTATCATTGTTAGCATTTTCCTTGGGTTTATTATCATTATTCCTCGAACCCTTATGATTTTTACCACACCCTTTCTTTTTATTCCCTCATGGTTGTTGGTTACCATTCAGGTTGGTCGATGATTGTACATAATGCACATCCATTGACTTAGTGGGAGTGGAGGACACATACAAAGATTTTCCTCCTACAGTTTGGATTAGAGACAACTCTTTTAACTGGCTTGTCACCAAGTCTGTAGATTTAACATTTGCGGAGCCTATAATTCCATCGGCATGAGGTCTGAGATTTTTCCTAGGGTCATAGTTTGACCTCAGTGTGTCATTAATAATTTCGTATAACATCCTAGACTAAGCATATATGAGATCTAACTACTCATGGGATTTAAAAATCCCTTCTTCTTCATATGTTCCCCGAAATGTAGAGACATCTTTCGAAATATAAGGCAGTAAATACTTAAGAAACCATTCCAACAAGAAATATATCGGAATGTAAGCTTTGATCAACCTCTTCCGTCTACGCCACTCTTGAATGTGATCCAAGATATGGGTGGATTTTTCCTGGCAGAGGGCTGACAAAATTTCTATGTAGTCATCATAATGAATTGACAATTGGAAGTGGTTGAGGAAAATTAAAACCATTTGATTAAAATTCCCATATGTCCCCCTTGGTATCTCTATGTACCATTTCACTGCAACCCTCATGAAGGTGCATTGAAACAATATTAAATGAATAGAATCGTCATTAAGGGAATTGGAAGAGCACAAAAGAGGGAAAGTAGTGATGTGATCACCATGATCCTCACTATTCTTTCCCTCAAATTTTGAAATATCCGAAGGAATCTTGGTGGGGATGGGGGGCCATGTGGGTTCACGACGCACCTGGTCATTCAATAATATCGAAAATTCTGGAAAATTAAGCGTGGCTAGAAAGGGAAGTCAAGGTTCCATCATCTGACCCCAAGCTCCCGATAAAGATTGATGTTGGGGAATTGCATCCCATCTAGGGTTCTGGTATGCACCATGGCCCTATCCAGGATTGTAAAAGCCCCCTCCAAACTTATTCATAAGGGGTTGGTTGGGAGCCATTCCAGTAGGAATGTTATGATGAGGGTTGTAAATATTTCCCCTAGATGGAGTAGCTCTAGGTTGGGGGTTGCCCAAAGTATGAAAATGACCTCCTCCGGGTGGAAATATGGAGGATAGAGGTGGATTGGGCATGCAAAATGTGTTGGTCAGAATTGGTGTGGAGGGGGTTAGTTTAAAGGACAGAGAATAAGCAATATCGTGTCCGCCTGGTTTATTACTCCATCCACGAACATTAATGCTAGGATTAAACCTTGGGTGAAAAGGAGGTAGGCTTCCAACCGTAGGAGTCATTTGGAGAATATGAGCACCTCCAAACAAGAGTGGAATATGCAGATGATCCATTCCCCCAAGTACAATACTAGGATTTAGATTAGATGTTGGAATGGAGGAAGAAAATTGTGATGTGAAATTTGACATACCATAAGAAAAAGGGCTAGAGGTTGAAGGGATGGACTAAGTAGTGTATCCCATCAAACTAAAAAGAGAACCAAAAGGTTTCATTGCTATAGTTTGAGTACTAACTACAGGTCGTACATGAATTATTATGGAAACCTCTGGCACTACATAGTGGTCAAAGGCGTAGAAGGAGTTCCATTAACCATAGTAGGTATGGGAGTCGAAGGAATCCTTGTATATTTATGACTTGAGTTAGTACTCATACTTGTATGATCACAATTCTGGTACTTGGAGGTGTGTGTACCATGTTTGATAACTTTACACCTTTTAGAAGGAAAAGACTCAAGATGCGGTGGTAATTTCAACAAACGGTGAGACCTACGAGGAATTTGGTATGGCTCCACGATGACTCAATACTTGAGATATAAAAACAAATCCTAAGGCCAAATAAAAATCAAAGAGCACACCAAAATAAACAAAAAGGCTAATATGCACACAAACATGATAAAGTGGCTAAAAGGGGCCTCCCTCCCTAAAGTAGCTATGCCTCACCCAAAAGGGGCCTGAGACTCCCTTCAAAAGATCAGAATTTTTGAAATCAGTACGACCCTTATCTGACCTAGGGTACCTACAAAATAACCCTTGCAAGTAACATATGTGGCTACTTATGTCAAGAAACTAAAGCCACCATGATATAACCATTGCGCAGGCAAACAATCGTAAGTTAGGTCCACCATATGTGTAGGGTAAAAAAGATTGAAATCTTGAAAGAACCACATCTCACAGAGGTAAATGCACTAGCAAGACCCCCATATACGAATAGATCCCCAGAAATATCTCTGACTCTAAGAAGGTGTTGGAGGGATATCTCCTCAACCAACTTCGCATGACCTCATGCTTAACTTCGGTGTGAGTGGAGCCTTTTGACGTCACCAATTATACAATGGATTTCACCACTCCCTTAGTCAGACACATATGTTGAGTTTAATAGCCTTGGAGAAATTTACTCACAAAATCCTTTTCGAGGGCTCTAAATCTTAAGCTAGTTTGTGCATCCTGAAAAATAAAATCATTTCTAATCCATTTTAAATTTATCAGCGTCACTTTTAGTGGATTTGTTTACTCAAAAGACGTGGTCGTGAAACTGGTGATGTTATGACTCAGCAAGTAAAAGAAATGAATATGAATATAATGCAAAGTCCTAACCTCAATTCTCAATAAATGATACACTTTTCAAAATGCAACTTTCAATTCAAATCTACAATTTCAAATAAGATGCAATATTTACATACATGTATCAAGATCAATGATAAGAACCCAAAAGATCAAATACCATAATGCAAAATGTATTATTTTGTATTTTCAATATAAAGGAAATGAAAATGCAAGGACTGAACGACAACTTGATATATAAACCCTATTGTAAGAAAAAAGAGACAAACCAAGCAGGATACCAAGAAGCAAACACCTGGCCCAAGATGCAAGGAAAATTAATGAAAAAATATGATGAGAAAGAAAAATCACCCGAAAATTCAACCAAAGAAAGGTTTCATATCACTCTGCAGGCACTTAACAATCATGAAAGATACCCAAGAAGAATCAACGACCATCAAAACTTACCTAGAAAACACCAAACTCAACAATCAAGCAAACAAGGATGATGTAGGTGACTATTTAGGAAAACATCATGCATGTACGTGCCCTATAGAATGACATCTCGTGTATGTACACGTATGTTGAGGGAAACCCATGTATATGTATTGAAATACTACCAGGTTAAGGTTAAGGATAAGGCCAAGAAACTTAGACTCACAATGAAAATAGGTTGTCAAGCAATCAGATGACAAGAAAAATTAAGCTAACCGAGAGAAATCAAAGGATAAAAACACTCCAAACCCAGAAAAGAAGATTCACTCCCCAGTATGGTTGCCAATTATTTTACGAGGAAAATTACTGTATGGCATGCGGTAAACCACAACAGACAGAATGACTGCAGAAATCAAGTCTAGCCTCAAGTATGTTATATAAACAAAGATGCTAACAAGACAAGATAAATATCTTACCTTGTCCAAATGCTCAAAGAATACCATCGTTTAGCACTCGACTCAAATATATACACCTACAACTTGTTCTCAACAACCAAGTACACAAGCATATGGTGATAATATATAATGTTATCACATATAATAGCATAATCCATCAATATTCATAACAAATATGCCCATGAAATAATAATTCAAATATTTGCAAGACATTGATTGGACAAGAAAATAGTATTTCTATTAAAATATGATCAACAAAAGTGTATGAATGACAAACTTTTGTGTTGGCATGTCTTGGAACTAAGAAACTAAGCCCTTTCCAGCTAGGCCTTGACCACTTCAATCCTCCACCAAAGGCAAGCTCATATAAGAGAAACAATGAGGTTATCCATCAAAGAGGGAAGCGCTCGGGGGATGAACAATGTGTTCATACTTAAACGGACAAAGGGATGTAGACTCAATATGAAGTGAATAATTTCTCCAGAATAAATTTTCTCTCACAGTTGAATTCTTCTCCCTCTTCCACAGCTTGGATATGGCCCATTTATAGCCTTCAAATGGAATTGAAGGGTCGAGTCCGAAAGTTTCCAGTATATGGAAGGTCAAGGATCATGGATCTCATGACGTGACATAGAAACTTGACACCATTTTTTAATTTTGGGAACAAAACCTGATGTATGTGGGTTTTAATGGTGCAACCTATGTATATGCATGTTGTATAGCTATTAGGGCGTGTATATGTGGAAAAATATGTTTTTTAGCTCTGGGAATTGCAAAAAGGGACTTCAAGTCTGCATAGGGAAATGGAAAAGGCCTTTTGAGCAAGTTGTGTGGGGTGAGGAAAATATTTCTATAACATTCCCCCCCTCTGATGGTGTTTTTCTGACCTCCCCCCCACCCCCTGTCGATCTTGAGGCTCCATGTGACAGATTGACCTTTCGGGCAGATGGAAAGTTTGTATGATGAAATAGTGGATTATGGTTGCAACCCATCACATGAGCCAAACTTTATCACTCAATCAGAGTTTTTGGAACATGATACATCATCCCCATACATCTCTCGAAGGAATCTAGATCATCAGTCTGAGGGAACTGGAATTATTCAAGCACACATAAAGGATTGACACAACCTGGAGGAATTTAATTCAGTTGGTAAGGTTTTGGATAAATAAGGAAATGGTAACCTCCAATGTTCAGAGTCTCTTTTGACTATTTCTCCCTATATTGTGAAGCTCAAGGCATGGAATGTTGGTAGTCTGCAAGGTGAGAAAGGGAAAAATGCCCCATCTATTTCTAATCGTGGCATTGTGCGAATATGTGGAAAAAAAATTCAAGTTGTATCTGTGATAAAGGGGGTCCTATGAGAATGGTTGTTGGAGAGGATATCTTAATAGAAAAAATCACCCTCTTTGAGGATAAAATGTTGGTTGGGAGATTTAGCATAAAATCACCCCGCATTTTCGATCTCCAATCTTGGATTGAAAATGAATGGAATCCTTTGTTGGGTTATCTACGTGAGACTCATGTCTTAACAAGGGGTTGGGCTTATTTTTTGCTGAAGAATGAAAAATATTGTGTTGACCTCCTCAAAAGAAACCATTCGTGGGGTCTGTCGGGTTTATTTCTCAAACCCAGGTCAATCAATTTTCATCCAGCAAGAGAACCTATTTCAGTCATGGAAGTATGGGCCATTTTTCCAGGTCTTCCCCTATTGTTTTTGTCAAGAAAGGTTCTGGAGACTATTGGAAATAAAATATTTTTTTTTGTGGGCCTCGAACCCAATTGGGCATCAAACAATGAATGACATTGGGCCTAGGTTTAGGTAGAGGTAAATGTTCGGGAAGGATTGGTTGGGAGCCTTGACATTTTTTATGGGGACATCACTTAGCACCAAAAAGTGGATTATTGGAAAATCCCTTTTGCAGTGCCATGGGTGCCATGAAATCGACCAATTAAAGTCTAAATTCCTAAGGCTTGCGCCCTGGGGCCAACCATCTCAGAATGTATGGAGACAAAAATCCACTATTGTTTGGGAATAAATAGTGGAGACTCTTTCGATAGAAGGGAAAAATGAAGATGTCGTCTTGGAGCTCAACTCTGCAAAATATTCTATCTTATCCTTAGGATACCTTTCTCTTGAGACTACCAAATCAGGTATGCATAATATTAATCCTATTTCTCCTTCTTCTTTGGATTTGATTTTTCCTTCCGGGAAATGATGGATCATTTCCCCTCTCATGTTCATATTTCCTATTTGTCTTTGTTTCCCTAAACTTCCCCCCACTTTCTCCCCTCAATTCTCTGAGGTTCCTCCCGTTCAAGGCCCCCCTGACCCTTCCCCTTCCTTGGTTATTAACAACCCTTCCTCCCTCTTCCCCAGCTCAGCCTTCCCCTTGACAAGTCACCTCCTCCTTTCTCCTATTCATTGGGTCCCACATTTTCTCAGCTTCTCCTCTTGCCTCCTAGCCTCAAAATTCCTTGAACCTCCTTTCTTCCCCCTCAAAGTCTCTCTCGCCCCTTTTACCCTCTTCTAAAGGATATGTGCTTCTGTAATAGACTCAAAATTCCATATATATATAAATTTGTTAAGTTGTAAATAAGGAATCGTGCTTAATTTGTTAAGTTGTAAATAAGGAATCGTGCTTCGTCAACTCTTATCTTGACAACATAAAATTAGATATGTCCTTAAAACCCGAGCTACAAAATTCTTACCACTTAAGTTTGTTCTTTCTTCATGTAAACTAATTTAATTCACTTAGAAATACTTAATACATTTTTCATCAAAAACCCTATCTCTAAAGTTCTCAAGAATCTTATTATCAGTGTCAACATAGAACCAACAAATATTTAATCATTCATCATTAAGCTCAATATTTAATTCCTATCAAACTTAAAGACTTGTATTCAATTTTCATTGATTAACAATAATCTAAGGTTCTTCTCTTTTATTTTCCAATGAGTGATATAATAACAAACTTTTATGCATTTTTGTGTGACTCTTCTATAAGAGACTATAAAGTTAAAAATAGAGTATTATTAAATCCTTTATTTAAAGGATAAAACCTTGGAAATAAACCCTTATTATAGAGATCCCTTCATCGCTCCAACGAACTCTTTTTGTAGGAATGAATTGTACCTTGACACATCTCTCCAAAGTATGGTATTCCTTTCGAACTTTACCTATGCCATGCATGCATTATAGTTTTTTTCTTGTTTTATTTTGTATTTTGAACAGGGTGATAATGGAAATTAATAAGGAAAGGAAATTTGTATGAAAACAAGTAGTTTAAACCTATTAGAGGTTTCCTAGTGAATGAGGTTGGAGATAGTTTTCATTTTCATTCTTCAATGTTTTCCTCTCTTGTTTTCTCCACTTGGCTCTGTAAAGTTTAAATATTGAAAACAACTCTTTTTATTATTTGATTATTTAAAAATATTTTTAATTTATTATTATTATTTTTTTCATCTTATATAATAAAGGAGATAGTTTTCATTTTCATTCTTCAACATTGTTTTCTCGTGTTTTTCCACTTCGCTATGTATAGTCTAAATAACTGGTTGGAGGAATAGAGAAATAAGTGGAGTTGGGGGCTTAATTTCTCTTACTGAGCAGAATTTTTATAGATGGTCCCTTAACAGTAGTAGGGGTACAAATACAAGAGTCGAACTACTGGGTATTTGGGCTATTCTCACCTTGGCCCATAGATTGGCTATTTCAGATATCCTCATCTTCGGAGACTCAAAAGTCATTATTGAAATTAGCTAAAAAATGTTGGTTCTTTGCATGTAAGATCTATTGAATGCTCGAAAGAGCAAGTGAATGAACTTAAAAATCTTTTTATTGTGGTCACCTTTGATCATGTTTATAGAGAAGATAATGAGGAGGCATATTTTCTTTCCAAAAAGGCTCTTACAGATCCACCTAGAACCCTTTTTTACAATCAGCATATCAATGGACACGAGGGGAAACTTACCATCTGAAGTTATACTAGAATGGGTTTTGTGCCTATCGACCTAAGGTTTCTGAAGGAAGTGTTAGAAGTATAATTCAGATATTTTTTTTTTGTGGCAATATATATCAGTGGGAAAGACTTATCTGCTATGATTATGATAGTGTTGATGCAGTCTATAAATTTTGATTACAGTTTGGATATGTTGCTTTTCAGTTGTGAATGATATCTTTTAAGATATAGCTTTCTTAGATGGAGATATTGAAAAGGTTTGGCCTTTAATTGTAAAAGCATATCGACAATGTAAACTGATTATATTATCTAATATAAGGTGCATTTTTCATGTGGAAAAAAAAGTCTAAATATTGAAAACAACTATTTTCATTATTTATTTTTTTTTAAATATTTTTAATGCGTTATTATTATTTTTTTCATCTTATATAATAAATCTTATGAATAAAAAATTAATCTATATTTTTGATAATCTACATTTTCTATGTAAATTAAAATTGAAATGAAATTCTAAATATAACCACATTATGAATTTTTTATATTTAATATAAATTAAATATATAAAATTCATTATATTATTAAAAAATACTATTCTTTATTAATTTTTATTTATTTTTAGTTATTTGTACTTTATAAGATATTATAAAAAACATTTGGTATTGGTTAACATATTACTTAGAACTCCACATAACCACATAACCCCATACTACTTACAACTTATGTCATTTTTTTAGATACTACTAAGAAGTTTTGGTTTTTTCATTCACCAATAAATATAAGAAGAAAATAATTGTTGTAATTTGAGGGGTGCATTTGGTTGTACCAGACACCCCAATAGACACTCCATTAAGTTTTTTTGTCAAAAAAATTTTGTTGCATTTGTAAGAAGTTGTGAGCTTTGCTATAGGCAAGTTATGTTCCCCATGTTCATTAAGCATTGATTGAATCAGGCCTACATAGGTCAATATGTGATCATGTAGCATGTATCCTTGGTTTCGAGCAGTATGAAGTGCTCACCATGATACAACACAACTATCCCTAGTTTCGAGCATGACGAAATGTGGTATTGTCCACTTTGGTAGAGGAATGTGATATTGTCCACTTTGGTAGAGGAATGTGATATTAAGTCCACTTTGGTAGATAAGAGGGTGTCCACTTTGTATGCTAACTTGATGATGTATCGATAATTTGAATTTTCCATTAACATGGGAAATTTTAGATATGTGAGATATTAATCTAAGAATCTTAGAATTGGTTAGGACCAAGTTTTGTTTAAGGAGGAGTGTAAAGTCTATTGTATTGATAATGATAGTTTTTATCGGATGTAATTAAGGGGAAGTGTTAAGGAAAATACCTAATTACATCCTTAACTAGTTAATTAGTTAGTTTACCTTTACACAAGTTGGTAACTCCATAACTTATTGTAACTATATTGTGTAAGAATACATGTTTATATTAATAAAATATCAATAATGTAGAGTGTTACATCAATTCTGTTTCTGACCATCAATAATGTAGAGTGTTACATCAATTCTATCTCTGCTTATTGTTGGCCATGCTTATTGTTGGCCATGCTTCAATTGAATGGTTCCTTCATATTGCATATCATCATCAGGCTCTGGTCAAAGATTTTTCCCTAAATAATCTCATATTACCAAGCTACGCCATCGAGCGCCCTTGTCACTATATATAATCATCCATCGATCAATCTATCCATAATCCATTCGCAGGAGAAGATTGAGCTTAGTCTCAGCAAACAATTGTTTATTTGGTCGTTTGTTTGGATACTCTCTCCATTCGGAAGAAGTGGAAATTTATAAATCTCCCCCTATAATAGTAGCAAATGCGAATGGATTAAAGGTGAGTTATTACCGTCACAGGTGCCCTGAGGCGGAGGAAATTTTAAGTGCAGCTGTGGCGAAAGTCGTGAGAGCAAATCCTGGCGTTGCACCTTCTCTTATCAGGATGCACTTCCATGACTGTTTTGGGAGAGTAAGTATATCAACTCTCAAAACAATCAGTAGTATATATCAATTTCATGACTAAGATAAATATCTGATTGATACGCTTACAGGGATGTGATGGATCAATACTTATGGACTCCACGCCAGGGAATCAAGCAGAGAAAGACTCGCCGGTAAAAAATCCTAGCCTTCAAGGTTCGAAGTCATTGACTAAGAAAAATCAATACTGGAAGCCAAATGTCCGAATGTGGTCTCATGTGCAGACATCTTTTCTTTCGCTGCAAGAGATAGAGCTTATCAGGTGGGTGATTAATCATATCATTCAATTGCTACTACCATATCCTAGTGACAATAAATAGGGCGAGCTAGGTAAGTTTTTGGCCTATGATAGTGATGCAGGAGCATCCACAAACTATCAACCGAGCAGCGCGTGGAGGAAAGGGAACAGCTGGAAAGCGCCACCATCCAAATTTTGAACCATTGTAATATATGGCTACGCCAAACATTAATGCCTTGATGTGATGAAGCGCACTGTACATTGTAACGGACCTTGAGCGGATGAACTCTAGTCCTTAGGTAGCTGAGGCATTTACTTAGAATTAATGCAGGTAGATAGAATAATTAACTGTAGATTAGACAGTTTT